>JAYMSP010000277.1:0-61319 GCA_036897095.1 Plantago elongata | reverse complement strand
GTTCACAGAACACTATTACTAATGGTTTAACGCATATTAATTTGTGCATAATTGTTTGCACTCTACTTCTATTTGCATAGCTGCCGTCTAGGTTCTGTGCATCTTAAGGAAAAATATTCACCTAGAAACTCAAGGATTTTCTATTCCTCATGGTCTACAAAGTTAAAATCAAGATTTGAGGAACAAATGTTATGAAAAATCAAGAGACATGCTTTTTGAAGGTCAACCATACAATACAAGCACAATGAAACAATTGGGAATTTGGGATCATTCCATCAGACAATGGAAAGGCATGTGCATATTTGAGTAGCTAGAAGCACATGACAACATGGTGCTAGATGTTCCAGCTTAGCTGGTATTTGGAGAAAAGTCTCATTCGAAATTTGCCAGATAAGATGCAGACTGCATCGAAGGAGCAACCTTTTTTATGCTATTGAATGAACACTTACATTAGCATCAACCACCCAGAATTGGCTCCTGGCACTTTCAAAAGCAATTTCAGTGTTTCCTAGCATTCTGGCCATTGTTTTTCTTGCAGCATTGAGAACACCAATTCCTGCACTGTAATAAATACAAGAACAGTTCCCCAGGTCAGTGGAAACAGAGGTCTAGAGTTCATGAGAATGTTAAGCGTATGTGTGTTGGCAGAGAAAACCTTAGCTATGATGTTGAGGAGAATGTGGTCACAGGATCAGAAGATAGTTGCACCGGTTATTTACAAAACCACATATATGTCACATCACATACACACGAGAAAGCAAAGGGGGTGGAAAACTAGCAGAACACCACGAACAGCCCTATCACACTGAACACTATACTAGCACCATCTCCTTTTCATCATAAACAGCAACTACTAATCTACTATATATTCCAAGACATTATCAATTTGGTTTAATGACTAAAGTTTGGAATGTATATACAAATAAAAGTCCCATAAATATCTTGCAGTGTCTTTTAGGTCCAGTCCTCTGATAATTTATAATGCTGCAAGGCATATATGTTTCTGCAGTTTGACATTTTTAATTTAACTCTAAACCAAAACATTCTGCCTCAATGTTAGGTGCTGTATTTGGAAAAAACCAAGAGATGGATCCATAATGAGGTGAGTTATTCTGCAATCAAGTATAATATCACATCTACAATGATAAAATAAATAAGCAGTAACCATTACCTTCCAGCTCCAGCAACTACAATCTTCATCTTTGGGAAATCAATCATTGGTCTCCCTTGAGCCCTGACGGCTCCTAAAAGACCAGCAAGTGCGACTCCTGCAGTTCCCTGAAATGTAAAGACCAGAAACGTCAGATGACCTGTCATGATAATTACTGGGAAGGCTATCATATCCTTTCACTAATCAATGCCCAAATATGATGACATGATATATAACTTAATCTTTAGATTCCAGCAAGGCTCAACTTATGATGCTATGGTCCTCATAATTGAGTAACGTTACACGGTTAAATATGCAAACACACTCCCTTATATTCATCTCCTGGATGATCCCTAAAAGCATATTCTGCATACACATCATATACATTATGCTCACATGCGTTTGAAAGTATTGTGTCCTTGCATTATCTTGTTGCAGGTGTACGGAAATAAAGAATTACAGTTGTTTTAGTTAGAAAAGGTCATGATGAAACTAAGATATCAGCTTATCCAAGTAATCTCAAGAAAGCTCTACAACTTGCTTTCCGTCAGTAAACAATACAGCCACAGCCTTCCTACTACCACAAGTTATGTCATACGAATATATTAAACCTTATATCATCTAAACATGATGACAGCATCTTGGAAACATGGTGGCGCAAAGGAGTTTAATGTTATTTAGATCCAGATAAGTTAAATTACCTGAACATCATCATTGAACATTCTATATTCGTTCCTGTATCGCTGCAATAGCTTGAAGGCCCACTTGCTTTGAAAATCTTCAAACTGTAAACCCCATAAGCAGTAGTTGAATACACGAGAGTGAAACAGATACATAAATTAGCTGACAGGCCATGTAGCAATTAGAAGGCTCATCATCATCTAGCACGTCAAGTAAAAGTGGCACCTGTACAATCACATGCGGCCAGCGAGTGAAGACTGCTTCCATGAATTCATCAATAACAGCAAGATATTCATCCCCATCCAGGCGATGTTTCTGCAATCCTAGATCTGCAAGAAAATGACAGCAATAAGAAAAAAGCCCCCCAACCAAATCTGCATGAAAAAATCTCCTACTCTAAAATAACTCAAAATCGAGCACGTCAAGATCAAGGACACATATGAAATGAAGCACATGCTCGTGATGCATTAATATGAAGAGTGAAATGACATCATACACATGGGGTCTTCCAGAAGTTTCTCATTGTTGGTTCCAACATCAATCATCACAGGAAGAACCTGAGAATTTACAAAGTGAATGATAGATGGCCCAAGTCACAGACTTAAGAAGACAAACATGAAAAAGTGATTAAGAAAGGGGCCTGTCATATATTTAGCTTTCTTTTTTTAAAAAATCCCTGCTTAAGTAATCACTCAGAAAATTAGTATCGGCATATAAGTGCCCATGAATTTATTTATTTCAGCTGGACATTGATAAACAATGATAGATATGCCATGCCTTACAGGAGTAAAAGTAGTTCACCAGATAAATCTAAGTAACTCAATAAGATTCAAGTTGAAAGGTACAAGTGTGATCAGCCGTTAACATACTTACAAGGTACTCATTGGCAATATAAAAAATTCTTATCAAGGATATTGAATTTCACCTATACGGTTATAAGGAAATATATGAAGATTGCAGAAAGTTCTCTCCTTGTTTCACGGGTTCCATCTTAAAATTTGTATGCTTCAAAATTTAAATATTTATTAACTGTTTAATGGATTCACAAATATCAAAAAGATTTCAAGTATAGTGATTCCAGGTTTTCCGGTGTCCTTTCAACGTTTTAACAAAATTGACGAAATCTATGGCACACTGAGATTTATTGTTATTGTAGTAAATGTATAGATATGAAATGCAAATGAAAAAAGGACTGAGAAAGTACTCTCTGAGGGTTTATCCCTGCAGCTGCAACATAGAGATCCAATTTCCCAATTGAAATTCCAATTCCTTGAACTCCAAGATCCCCAAGACCCAATATTCTGCTTCCGTCAGTTACAACAATCATGTCAACCTACATTTTGAAAGTAACCAAAGACGTAAGAAAAATCAAGCATTTTTTATCTGTCCTGAAAAGGGTAATCTTAGAAGTATTAGTCGAATACTCCATATAATGACTGAACCATCCAATTTACTGCAGGAATACAGGTAACAGGTTCCTTTATCAAGTAATGTGTAGCCAACAAGTGAAAACTTGACTACTACAGCTGTCATTAGCGAGTAGCAAGCACATCACTCAGACACAAAGCACCAGAAAATTACTTCCTCCACCCTGCTTCCCATTTGCAATTGCCAGGTCATTTTAGAAAAATGATTAAAAAATAGATAAATGCTTGGAGATACATTGCCAATATGACTTTATGTAAATAAATACTCACAATCTTTTCCAAACTTTTATCTATTTATATAATCTTGTAAAATGCTCTGGCAATAGAAAATGGGAAGCTTTTGAGAGATCGGAGGTAGCCTACAACTTGGCTATCTATAAATTGTTTGACAGCATCAGCTGAATAAATTGGTGTCATCTAGATGCTAATAACAGATAGAGTCAGTAGCATCATTGCCATTGATGAACTTCAGATGTACATACCTGCTCTGCTGGCCAATTATAGACCATGGACATCATCTCCCCACGATCTTCAGCACTAAAGTACATACCCCTGGGTCGCCTAAACAAGCCACTGTACTTCTGACAGACAAGTCCAACAGTAGGAGTATAGACTATGGGTGCATATTCCTCGATATGTTCAATCAGAACCTGTGAGAGATATAACGAGATTATGATTAGTAAGGCAAAGAGGAAAAAAAAAAAAAAAAAAGAAGAAGAGAGAGCAACTGGTTGCAGGTATTTAACATATTAGTACCTCAAAACACAAAGAAATTGTAAAGTTCTAGACATGGAATCTAATAATGGGACGTTGCTTGGCTTTGTTGGTAAACAACATGTGGTTCTGTTAAATATTTTTATAGGCGTTTTAAAGCATAAGGCTCCAATATTCCCTGGCAATTGGATAAGGAAAAAAAATTGAATCTTCATTTTGGAGCAGTTATTCATTCTCCATGCGCTCGCCACCATTGCGATAAGGCTTTGCCCTCTTGAGGCAATGAATTTAAATGTGGTTATGGGATCAACATTCCCGTTTCATAATCTACTAAATGCACAATAATGTAGGGTTTTTTAGCAAACAGTCAGGAATTACTATGTCGCTCAGTCGCTGACATTATTCGACTTGTAATGGCAATAGTGCAATTTCCCATGATGAATTAATATGTTTGACCTCAATGTTAAAGAACAGAAAAAACAAACTCATCAGACTGGACTAACTGACCTTAAAATACATTGTCTCGTTTCTATCATGCAGCCGATTAAGAATCCGCCATTTGGCCAGACTGTACGGATCCGATGGCCCATCTCTAGCACTTAACTGAAGCCTCTTCAAGTCGGCCACTGCCATTGGAGAAGGAAAACGTGATGCTATATCCATTGAAACTCAACAGAGAAATTTGCAAGAGATCACTACCAATGACTCCGAAAGTGATATAAGATAATAGCCAGATTTAAACAATAACAAGACGAATCATGAACTTACTGAAGCGTTCAATTTGTTGTTCGGAGGACATGACATTGGGAGGCAGCAATCCACGAAGATCAAGCCGATCACGTTCCGTCACTGTAAATGCAGTTCCCTACATTTAATGACCACAGATACAAACTAACCATTAACTAACCTCAAAAGGCCCAATCTAACCATTTAACAAGTAGTAATTGTATCAAGCAACTCCGTCTCATTCACATCAATGCCACATTCCTCCTACCATCACTATGTTTGCACATAATAAGTTTAATATCACCAGACCAGACATAAGCGCACAATCACAATCACAAGCGCAGTGCAATCAAACAAAATTTTGACAACTAGCTTAAGCTTCTACACTGAGCAAACTACACGCTATCAAGGTTAACCAGTCAATCAGCTCTTCACTAACAGACTTGCCGATCTAAAAAATGAGTGTTACGAGCTGACAAATTAAAGCGCAGAAAAGCAACACATGAGAGATCAAAATTAGCCTTAAAGTAAGATCTAAAGGAGAAAGCAAAGTGAAATTGAAGTTAAGAACCTTGTTGAACCACGGATCGTGAAGAATATCGAGGCTCCGCTTGTGGACGATGGTAGGGCGGTGGCCTTCGGTGGTGGTGAAGGATCTGGAGGCATTGGCAGCGGCGGTAATAGGCCTCTGGTGCGATTGGAAGCGCCTGAGCAAAGCGGAAGAGAGCTTCATCTGATGAGAATAATTCACCATTTTCGTAAGATTCTGTTCCTGTTTTGTTTTGTTACAGTGAAAGGAGTATGTATGGTTTTATACTATAATAATAATATGATGATGGTCTGAAGACGGAAAGATTGAATAATAATTTCGTATCGGAATTCAATTATTTTTGGAAACAAATGGCTGAATGGCTGGTCATTTGGTGGGGGCGGAAAGTCAACTGGATTTTTGTCTACGATTCAGTCAGTGATCGATGACACTCAATAATCTGGCCTGGTCTGGTCATAAAAGGAGGAATCGAATATGTACATACTATAGTGTCTTCAACTCACTACACATCATTAACGCGTTCGTCCAGTCGGGATAATACGCTATCATTCATAAACGTTATGTTATTGACATGTTTCGCTAGTCGAGGTAGCGCGTCCAATCGAGATAGAATTGTCTCTTCACTACATTGCACGAGTAAATTTTTTATAAGTGTGGATAATTTCTCTATCAAAGTATACCAGTGTCAAGATTCTATTCTTGAAGGAGTAACTCTAGTGCAGTCCATTTGCTCTAATTAATTTGGCGGGTTTTAGTTTCTTCCTTTTTTTTGTATCCAGCAAGTAAATGGCCAGGACAAATTCCAGTATCATTCACAATTTCATATAAGACCAACTAATTAATAAATTGTCTACTTCATGATCAAACTATGGATTTTGGACAATGCTAATCAGCATATAAGCAAATATTCTTTTGATCAGTACCAGGAAAGATGTTAAAACAAGAGCCAAGTAGGATCAAACAGGAGACTCTTCCAGTTCCCTCAAAGACTTGTTTTTTGTTCCAACTGTTCTGGTTACAGGTCCTATAAAGATAGTCCTTAATTAAAGATAGTAAATGTCGATGCAAGCCGCTTGGATTTGATCTATAATCTTCTGATAATATATTTATGTACAAGGAGATGGCTGCAGGAGGCGGTAGATCTCTCGAAGAAACACCAACCTGGGCAGTTGCAGTTGTGTGCTTTGTGCTGGTAGCAATTTCAATAGTTATTGAACACATCATTCATGTCTTAGGCAAGGTAATTCATATCTGCGTCAACATCTCATCATAAAGCACGAACTAGTTCATAATTGGAGACAGAGATCAATTTTTATAGAAATTCTCTAACAAAGCAGATGTATGTTGTGAACCACAGTGGCTGGAAAAGAAAGGGAAAAATGGACTGCGTGAAGCACTTGAAAAGATCAAATCTGGTCTGTAAACTCTATCTATGTGTTTACATAGCTTCTTCATCTGGAATCTAACGCTGAAAGTTTTTATTCTACTTGTGTCTCGAATTCTCAGAGCTGATGCTACTGGGCTTCATATCACTACTTTTAACAGTGGGAAAGGGGCCAATATCTGAAATGTGCATACCAATAGCTGTTGCAAATTCTTGGCATCCATGTCATGCAAGGCATGAAGATAGCCATGATGAATATGGAATAGAGGACTCTGATGAAAATGGCGGGAGAAAGCTGCTTCAATACTTGAATACAGGCTCAACTCAACGGCGTTTTCTTGCTTCTGCTGGATATGACAAATGCTCCGAGAAGGCATGAACATGATCACATTTATTAAGCAATTAGCTCACTCATATGCATATATTTACTTAAAACATTTGAACTCATGTTTCTTGGTTATTTCATCAGGGAAAACTACCGCTGATTTCTGCAGATGGCATCCATCAATTACATATATTCATCTTCGTGTTGACAGTTTTTCATGTGCTCTGCTGTATAATCACTTTGGCCTTAGGCCGGGCAAAGGTAGGTGTTTTTTCTCCCACATATTGTGCATTATGTATACTCCCTCTATCCCGATAATAATGTGCATGTGATTTTCTAACTGGTTAAACTATGACTCTTACTATAGATGAGGAGATGGAAAGCTTGGGAACTGGAAACAAGAACAACTGAGTATCAACAGTCACATGGTTGGACACTTCCAAATGCTCTTCCATAAACCATAAATTATCTAGCTAAATGAACTTCCTTAACATTCTATGTCAAACAATACGTGTTACAGATCCAGAGAGGTTCAGGTTTGCGAGGGACACCTCATTTGGAAGAAGGCATCTCAGCTCTTGGAGTAAATTTCCTATCCTCATTTGGGTGGTAAGACATGAAAGAAATATCTCCGGCTATCTTTTAACAATTCGCTATGTATATCATTATTGATCACCGTTGGATTAGTCTTTAGATTATAAAACTCTAGATTAGTTTCCTGATTAGATTAGTTTTAGATTATAACTTCTTTGTACTTGTATATATACCCTTCTAATTCTACGAAGAAAGAGGGAAAATAGTACTTTTATTGTATCAAAGCCATGTAAGTATCCAACGACATCTTTTCCCTCAATGCAATAAATCTTATCTATTTTCTCCCTTTTCTCCTTGCCCTTATCTCTTTTTTCCCTTTTCTCTTTATTTCTTTTCTCCCTTTTCTCCTTATCTATTTTCTCCCTCATCTCTGATCAAACAACCCAATGTTGTTGATCCCCACCCATGTTCGAACAATTTTTTTTAATCTGTCGAACTTCTCCTCTGATCGAACAATCCACTGTTGTCGATCCCCTTCCATATTCAAATAATTTTCTTTAATTTGTCGAACTTTCTTCTATCCTCTTGCAACTGCTCGCTTTCGTCGTTCTCCTGTCCAACGATCGCCCCAGCCTGTTCGATCTTCATCGACCGCCTCTGCAATTGCTCGTGATCATCGATCGCCCTATTGTCCGACGGACAATCCTCCGGCCAGGTCTTCTTCTTTTGATTATGCAGTGGATTTCTCTTCTTCTTATGCAGTTGAACTATTTCTTCTCCTACAGTCTACTACTGCGTTTTGTCCACGCGTCACCGATTTTCTCGAGCAACTATCTCCGTTCCGTTCAGATTAAGCTCTCGAAGTCGCACGTCTTGATAAAAAAAAGAGGTTCTCCTCATTCCCAGGTCAACTTAACGCGCCACCAGGCCAAGTCCCGACCTCACGTCAATAAAGACAGCTTCTTCTGCCCCTCTTCCACCATTTGCTGTATTTGACCTGCTCTTCTTTTTTTTACTCTCTTCTTCCCGTCCTCGCTATCAAATCGCAGATATCTTCACGAAAGTACTTCCGCGCATAATCTTTGATGATTTTCGTGACAGTCTAAGCGTCAGACTTCCTCCAGCTTCGATTGCGAGGTGTGTTAGACTATGTAATTGTATAGACTTGTATATACATTAGTTTACTGATTAGATTAGTCTTTTAGATTATAAAATTCTAGTTAGATTAGTTTCGATTAGATTAGTTTTTAGATTATAGCTTCTTGTACTTGTCTGTATATCCCTTCTAATTCTACGAAGAATGAAGAAAAATAGTTATTTCAAGCACCAATGGAAAAGTACGATGGTACGTAATAAAGAAACTAGCAAGACTCAGGAACAGGAAAACAGATGAATAGTACAGTTTCCAAATGCTTTTAAGTTGGGAGAATGTTTGGTCCTAAAACAAGCTGCAAGTAATTTCTCACTTTCTTCTGAAAATTTATAGGTCTGTTTCTTCCGGCAATTCGTTAGATCAGTTCCCAAGGTGGATTACATGACATTGCGCCACGGATTTGTTATAGTAAGTACAGGGGTGATCCGTGATTGTACATTCGGTTTATGTACTAAGATCTGCCCATAATTGATTGCCATTTGCCATACAGGCCCATCTAGCACCACAGACTCAACAAAATTTCGACTTCCAAAACTACATCAAGAGGTCACTTGAGGAAGATTTTAAAGTTGTTGTAGGTATCAGGTGGGTTATTTCAACATACTAAAAAGCTTATTCTAAAAAGAAAAAAAAACTAAATTACATTGAATAAGCAAGAAGAATGTGTGTACAAGAAGTCGAGAACTAACTTTGCGTATTTACAGTCCACCAATCTGGTTTTTCGCAGTTCTGTTCCTGCTAATAAACACCCATGGTAAGCTGAATGACCTTGCCCAGTTGTGAATTATCTTTTTTCTGAATATAACTCGAACTTAAAAACGGTTGTTCTTTGCTGCAAACAGGCGCATTGGTATATCTGTGGCTACCATTTATTCCACTAATTGTAAGCCACACTTCAACCTGATATGGATCATGCTAGTTGAACAATACTTACAATTGTACCTAGAATTATTTCCACCGATTGCACGGATACTAAAACATAATAATGTATTGTTGCAGATTATCTTGCTAGTAGGAACCAAACTCCAGGTTATAATAACAAAAATGGGACTGAGGATTCAAGAAAGAGGAGAGGTAGTACAAGGTACACCTGTAGTTCAACCAGCAGACGAGCTCTTCTGGTTGAATCGCCCTAGCCTCCTACTCTACCTCATCCATTTTGTTCTTTTTCAGGTAATTACATACCTTTCATATGACACGCGCATACACATATCGAATACACTTGAAATAAAAATCAAAGTATATATACCTGATTCAATTTTCTTTCTTTCTCTGGTCTAACAGAATGCATTTCAACTGGCTTTCTTTGCCTGGTCTTGGGTAAGTACTGTATCTCCATACCAGGTATATTCATAATCAAGCTACAGTCATGTGTTTCCTTATGTTCTAAACGAAAGCAATACGTGCAGTACGAATTTGGGATGGAATCTTGCTTCCATGACAAGAAAGACGATGTGTTGATAAGAATATCGATGGGGTAAGTTACTTTCTGAATCCTTCAATAAACAAGAAACAATATGCAAAAGACTCACTCTAATATTTCTGTGTCTTTTTTTCACTCTATATACACAATAGAGTATTAGTGCAGATTATTTGCAGCTACATGACTCTTCCAATATATGCATTGGTCACACAGGTAAGCTTACCATCTCTAGAGTAAATATTTCAATGTTTACTTATTGTAGTATACTACAAGGAACATAAAATCGGTTCTGGTGCATATGAAACAGATGGGGTCAAATATGAAGCCGACCATCTTTAATGAAAGAGTAGCTAGAGCGTTACGTATCTGGCATCACGCCGCGAGGAAGCAGATTAAGAACCGTCAATCAGGTTCAGTGACACCATCTTCCAGTAGGATAAGCACCCCACTTCATGATTCAACACCTGTTCATTTGTTGCCATACTACAAGAGAGAACTCGAAAGTTCCAATGCTTCCTCAAGAATATCTATAAACAATCATGATGATCTTGATACAGAATTCGCATTTGTTGAGACAGACCTGAAAGTTCGAGTATTTCCAGGAATATAACATGATGTTAGATTGTTAGTATTTAGTCATCCCAATTCCCAAACACATGAAAGAATTCTTGTCGATCCGTTTAGTTTAGATCATTTTTTGCTTGGACTAAACCAACATACGTACTGTATGAGTTGACATGCACATCATTTGTTTCCTTACTGAATATTGAATTTTACACCATTTGGCGAAATGGCAAGCAGGAATGCAGGATGTCTATGTTTCAAGCTTATAACAATGGATGATCATTGGAAGTTGATCTTACACGTTAATAATACTATCAGGCCATCACCTTACTATATGTTAACCCAGCCCAATTAACCATTCCCTTGAACCCAATAGTACGAGTTTAGGGCCTCATTCAGGCTCGGCCCAACTACATGCAGCAAAGACTAGTATTTCTTTTAAAGCCATAAGCATAGCATAAAGAGTTAAAAGAATTATTACATACTAGTCTCATTAACTATCACAAGGCGGCCATGCGTACTTAGCTTAGCAAAAGATTTGAATTTAATTAAATTTAATTTGTTACAAGCAAGTAGGACAACTGTAGCAAACATACAAGCATAAAACTCCTTAATTAGATTAGATGAGATGAGACTAGACTAATCTCATGCCTTAACAAATGATTTCTTCAGTTACATAATTTTCGAGTCAAGAACAGATGTCTGAAACATAAAAACTAGCTATATAATTAAAATATATGTAACGCTCCCAGAAATTCATCCCCCCTCACCTCAATTCCACGAGCTCCTTATCCATTCTCCTATTATTCTCGTTGAACCACAGGAAATTTAAATAGAAAAACTCATTACAAGAAAATTTACAACTTAGGTTGGAGATTCACAGTAAACAAAATTTAAGGTGAGACATATATACAAATGCACAACACAAGCTTTTGATGAATCATGTAATACATCAAATAAATAAGGTATTATACTGGATATCATAACACATGATTTGAAACATCAAACATATATATAATGCATGTGATTAAGGATAAAGTTGAGTTTAAGTTTGAAACAAATTCAACGTAATCTGACCATTGACAAATTCAAAAACGCTACTGGTTGGTTGGTCAGTGGGGTGGAATAAATGATAAAAGTCCACGTCGGTAATCAGATTTAACCTGCATTTGCCAATAGCCGATGGTTATATCAATTAATTAAGGCAACCATCAACTTTTTACAACCTGAAAAATCAATTATTAATTACTAATAATATAATAATGTCAGCGCTAAATCATCCAAAATATCATTCTCACTTCTCACCACCTGCCATTAATTAATTTAATTACCATCATCTATCCATCTATACATCTACTTGTGTAGCTGTCTCCTTCATGATATCACCTAAACCTCATTAATTAGTTTGCCCAAATTCAATTTCTTGTTCATCTTAATTATTTCGGAGTAATTAATATAGAATTTAAGTTGCATTTTTCAATTGAAATTGATTTTTTTATAAAATATTCAATTTGAATGGGGAGATAGTCACTCCAACAATATAACAAACGAGGCCTTAATTTTTATAATAATGAAATAATATCTAATTAATACTATACTATTGTTATAATAATAAGTATACAACTCAAGCTTGTTCAAAGGAGCTTTGAACTATTGTATAAGCTACAATATCAATCTTGTCCTTATCTATATTCTTTCATATACAACTTAAAACTAAAGGTCTATTTAGATATTAATAAGATCATAAATTCCTTTTTTTTAATGTAAGTCAATAATAACATGCCAATGCTTTACGTATGAGTCTTCTTAATGTAAAATACAATAATGTATTGAGATGATATTCGTTAATTAGCAAAGAGTCAATGATATCTAAGTTTTTTCTTTCTAATAATGAATGAGTCTATCGATGATAAATAATGATGGAGATTTCATATGTAATAATGAGTGCAATTCAATTTGTAAGACGCTTCAACTTTAACAAATAGATTGGGGGTTCTTCTTTTCATTTTAAAAAAAAAAATGAAAGATTTATAATGTGTGCAAGTCGCTCCCTCCTCTCCAATATTCTATCTTATATAATAGTTTAAATTTTTTTAAATAAATGATAGAAATATTGACATTAATTTGGAGAAGGATTAGATGCATGTTCCAAACATTTATGGAAAGTATGACATTTTCGTATTGAGGACTATAGATTTGCAAAGATTTTACATCTCATATTAAAACATATACACAAGTGGTAATTTAGAAACATCTTTATGTTTAGAATGATGAGATTGTGTGTAAAAGCCGTTGAAACTAAACGTGAGACCAACATGTCTTGTTTGAACTTAGCTAAATTAGTAGGTAATGAAATGATATCTTCACAATTACTAAATTACTACTATTCACAAACATAAATGTCAATTAGCTAGGATCACCCCTTAATCTTTTAGAATCCACGAAACCCTTCACCAACTACTAATCAAATCTTCAAATCAAGGATATACTTAAATCTCAATATTCACTCCTTCCTATTTTTCAAGTAATAAATCAAGAACAATCACTCACTTACTTCATATATGACCCACATTAATGTCACAATATCAGATTGTATTTAGTACTTTCGTATTTTTAATATTAAGTTCGATTTAAAGTGGACAATATAAGAGTTCCTACGAGTTGGATGTTTAAAAATGGTATTCGGAGTAGTATTTAGATCTATAAAGGGAAGGATAGAAATGCAAAAGTTGATGACGTTTTATTGGATTAGATGGTCCACGTAGACCTTCACTACCACCCACAAGACTAATTCCCAACAAGAATCTGTCTGTCGTACAAAAACTAGCTAGAACCATTTTTATTTATATTTATATTTACTACTACTACTACTACTACTCAAACTCACCTCCTTCTTCTTGAGATTCTTGTTCGATTTAAACGAAGCACCTCACCAAAATCCAAAATTCTCTCTCTCTAAAAATTGATTGATATTCATTCACAAATCACAAAGCAAGAAGAAGAAGAAGAAGACAAATTAAAAAGTATACTAGTCTGTAAATCTTGATTGCAGAATTCATTCATTCCCAGCAAAATCACAAAAAAACACACACACGCTCACACCACATCACATACAACAAAACACTATTACATACACAATCCTGTACTGTGTGTATACCATATGTACTGCAACTCGATCTATCTAGCTACCTACTTTCAGTTTCACTGATCAATTCAGCTGCAGATGAAGGGAATGAGGTGCCGGAAACATCCTACAGACTTCAGCAGCGCCGTCGGAGTCTGCGCCTCCTGTCTCCGCCACCGTCTAATCGACATTATCGCCGCCCAAACCGAAGCTCATCAACAACAACAGCAGCAGCAGCCTTATCCCCTTCCATTTCCTCGCTCCGTCTCACCCTACATCTCCCGCCGCAAATCCGATACCACGTGGCACGCCGACGATCAGAACGACGATCATCGACACCGCCGCTTTTTCAACACTCCGCAAGTAGGACCGAACGGTTCCGTGGCTGTGGATGTCAATTGCCAGAAGGAAGGGAAGAGGTATAACCACAAAGGACTATTATCATTTTTCGGAATTTTCAGATCGAAGAAATCGGATTCGAATTCAGATCCTGGAGCGTCTCCGTCGTGGTTCTCGCGTAAGAAGACGACGACGCGAGCGTTTTCTCTGGAGACAGGATTGCCGATCGGAGTTCAACGGAGCATTTTCGGTCGGAGAGATCGAGGAATGTCACCGGCGAGATACTCTGACGCGGATGAAGACGAGCATTGCCACGGATCGAGCGGATACTCATCGGAATCGTCGAATTGGAAGCAGACGCCACGGCGAACTCCGATGAGGAGAGCGAATGGGAGGAATCTGTCAGTGTTTTGTTTGAGTCCGTTGGTACGGCCGAGTCCTTGCCGGCTTTGGAGCCAGAAGAGTGCTCCGCCGCCGGAAACAGCGGCGGCGGGAGAAGCTAGGGTTCCGGTGAAGTCACACCTGTCAAGTGCGCCGTCGTTTTGTAAGAATCGGTCAAAAAAGCTAGCGGATATTGGGAGGTACAACTACAATTCCAACTACTAAATTGATGGTGATGACTGATGAAGATTTAGAGAAAGAAACAAAACAACCCAATTGGCTGTCTGTCGATATTACCATTTTGCCCTACTTGTTCTACTGGTATTACATAATCCAATACTTTTTCTTTTCATTTTTTTGGCTTGTCTTTTCTTGTATGTACACCATAAACAAAACGAATTATTTGAAAAAAGAAAAAAAGAGATGGATGATGAATGGGTTTGTTTATTTGGTTCCATAAAATCTTTAAAGGTTAAACTTTATTTACTGTCGTTCGTGCTCATGAATTATTTACAAATGGGCTTATATATATTGTCAAACAAACGAATTATATGTTGATCATGTCAACATTTGTACATATTTTATTAATGATTGATGGAAGGAGTATGATGGAGGAGAAGAGATGGCAATTATCAAGTGTGATAATTTTGGGGTAGTGGGAAGGTGTGCATTTTGCCTCCCATTAAGATTACATAACATTTGAGAGTTTAGTGGACTTTTTAATGGAGTTGAATTTTGGTTATGATGGAGGAGAGGAGAGGAGAGTGAGTGACTTTTTTCTTAGATTCAAATGTGTGATGAATCATGATCATGTGCGTGGTTGACTGTTGTTAATGGGATCAAAAGTGATGCTATTATATCAAATAATAATGTTCAACAACGCAAGCTAATGGGATCATGGGTTTGTTTTAAAGTTAGAGACAAATAAAGTTCCCTTTTCCCTTCATTTTCGTACATGCTTCAGCTTGGCTCCACGTTTGAGAAAACAAAAACAATATCATAAGCTAGGAGGTAACTTTTCAATCGTCTTATCAACTAGTAGTTAGAATAGACTCAAATTCTTGGAGGAGATGAGTTGCTGGAGGGTAGAATCTTATATCATCTAAAAATTTAAACTTTTATAAAATTATAAAATTTAATTATATATATTATTAATAGTATTTCAATATTCTCTCGTACTCGTGACTGATTTCAACTTCATTGGAAAGATTATTCAAGTGGAAAATTAATATAAGATGGAGATTGTCTTCGTGAAAATTCAAATCCAGATTGAACGTGAGTCAAATACTCTAATACCATGATAAATTTAATCTTATTTATGAACTGAAACATGTAGAGAGTTGTGAAATTTAATTTCTTCCTCTCACACACATATATATACATTTCAAACTTCAAATTTTATATTAGACTGTATTTATTTCAATTAAAAATTACTTCAGTTCAGCTTGATTATAATTTATACTAACTATTTCTATTACTATTAAAGGTAACCTTATGGCAATACATTGATAAATGTTGAATTATAGTTGTGGAGGCATAGAATACCTTTAAATTAGTTTTGTGATTTAGAAATTCATGAAGGAATGGAACTATGGAAGAGTTATTGTTGATTATCTTAAAAGGGAATGTTTGATTAAAATGTAGGTAGCAAGTGGAATGTTAACGATGAATCACAATAATAATAATAGTACTATTTGATTAGCTGGTCCTAAGATATATTCCATCCATGTGCCTAAAATGCGATGCAGCCAAGCCAAAGTTTCAAAACATAATAATTATCATTATTAATTTGCTTAATAATAGTATCTGCTTGCTTAGTGTTGTGACGAGTGAAGCCACTCAACGGAATAACTTTCCATCTTTCACTTTAAAATGCTACCGTTTTTGTTTCTAGTTCAACTTGCAAGAATCCTAGACCTGACGACTATACATTATGACCCGGTTTATTATTAATTTTCAGCTTTAGGAGCTTGTTTTATAAAAAAACTCGTTAACGAAACGTGCAATTTTCTTAACAAATTAAATTTCACAAGTAATTAAGTTAGTTGGTTAAAAAAATAAAAGCACATGATAAACTACCAGCTACATTTTCAGTTAATTTTGCTAAACAGAGCTTATATTTTATGATTAGTTTTTCAGCTCTATGAATTCTTTTGATAAACAATTCATTACGTGAACACGCAGCTTCAACTAGCTGATTTGAGAAACTAATAAAGTTAGCTTGTTAAAAAATAAAATTACCGGACCAGCTACCAGTTAACTTTTCAGAACTGTAATGTCGAGATAGTTATATGCACTTATATTATATGAATCGAGGCTTCGTAAAAACTCAATATGCTAATCAATTAGAGTTCTACTTATGTTAAGAAACTCATAGAGATACTGAGTCGAGTTCGTACTCCTTATACGTCAATTTAGTATTTACTACATATATGTTATGTTATAGTGCCCTAGTGTTTTAGTTATTGTTTGATGTTACCTTGTTGGAATTTAGGCAAGAAATATAGGGCCGTGAGCATCACCAGTTGTGAGGCAATACATGAAATGTAAGGTACAACCATTAATAAATTTCAAGTTTCAAGTGTAGGTAGGAAATATTGTGGCATATATTGCATGTGTATATTTGTGGCAAACTTGTGTATGGGTCAAAGCTGGTCTCACTAGGTCATGCATTACCAGTACTAATTAATAGGGTGTGCATTACATAACTGTTATCGACTATAAATGTCACGCAGTGGAGGCTGCAGTAGGCAGGTTCTAGATATGTTGGGATCATGATCAAGATAACATGTGCATTACTTACTCCATTCATTTTCTTAGTGATCCCTTCAATAATAGCAAAGCACCCTTATAACTATGATTATACTCCGAGCCAGTTACTTAATATATTACCGTTTTATATTAACGAAATAAGTAAAACTTTTAAATCTAAGTGCTCCCTTCAATAATAACAAAGCGCCCTTATAACTATGATTATACTTCGAACCAGTCACACTTAATACATTACCGTTTTACCTTAATGAGATATGAAAAACTTTCAAATCTAGGTATGCCATGCTTAAATTTTGTGTGATCAATCACATTTAAGTCTCAACTTGTTATTCAGTTGAATTTTTTAATACGTGATTCGGTTCGTTTAACAGCACTAGCGGAAGGTTATATCAGTATGGAAGTTGGTGGAGTATTTTGTAAATGTGAAAGGTTAAGAAAGACATCACATGTTGGACCAAAAATTCATCACATTTGTTGCCAAAAAGAACGAAAAGAGATGGAATAGTGTGTGAAATTGAATTGAATTGAATACTTGAGAATGACTCAACAGCCTTCCAATGGTGGGCGGCCCTGCTTTACCCTTGTCCCCGTTATGTGCATTCATTGGAGTACTCTTAAATTATTACACACTGACATACATACAACTGTCCCCAACTTATTCAACACATAAATTACGGTTATTGAAATTACTGTTGACAAAATGTTGGTAGATAGAGTGTAATTTGGTGTGCAATATACAGTATTATGGGATAAATGACGTTGAAAATATCATTTTCAATCGCATAAGTGTACAAAAACAACACCTATGAGGCGTACTATGAGCTCAATTGAGGGACTCGACTTGTTGGTTCTGAGAACAATGGTGAAACCGTCCGGACAGACTGTCATAAGGTAGTGCTTTCAAGGACACACCTTCCCTTCAGGTCGAACACCCTGTTACCTTAGCTAGAAAAGGGCCTCCCTGGTCACCCAAAGGTGCGACGGTTGCAGATGCACGAAAGGGCTTTGCAGCCCTCACTGAACATGCCGATAAGATCACTAACACCGTGAATTTTGTCCCTCAAACCTCCTAAACTACCTCACACGGATCATTCATTAGTTAAGCATTCTAGACGCAACCACACTTATCCTAGCTTTTCGGAGACGCTCGAGTGCTCCATTGTTTCATAACTCTGTTAAAGGATCTAATCCAGTTATTCTCTTATCCGGATATAATTACAGTGATTCGGGCTAAAAAATAAAAACCCCTAACATTATAATGGTTCCATATCAAATCTTTGGGGTATTTTCAAATTTTAGTTAGAGTTTGACATAAGGCTCTGAGAGTACATTTATGAGATTAGATGGAGTAGCATTCATTTTACACACAGATCACTGCTCTGCTTCAATGCCTACATTAAAAACAGTCATTAATGGCATATGTAAGGCCATCAGCTACGGTGGGTCCTGTCTAGGTTACTCGGAAAAGGTTATTAAACGGTCATAGAATAGGGTATATAGCCTTTTAGTAACGAACATAAGCTTAGAGTACACATGTTTCTGGTTGCTTTTTGTAATAAAACCACTACTCCTACTACATGTCAAAAGGAATGAAAACGAAATCCCAACGTCTTCAAGTTTGGACCATCACCGTTAAACAAGTTTCACAAATTTGATTGAGACTGTAATGGAAAGAAAGATGGTTTTATCCTATGCCGATCTCGCCCAGTTTCACATACCAGGAACGCATGGTACCCGACATAGATAGGGCCTACAAGACGTTCAATTGGGTTAGTGTGTGGTGTGTGCGTTTAACCTTCCTAGAACTGTGTGGGCATCAATCATCTCAATGAGGCAAGTTTTTGACAAATAACGCAACTATAAGCTTTAAACAAGTTTTGGGCAAGCTCGGTTTTCCTGTACCAGCTCCTGTGTCTCCCTGTGCTAGCAATGACAGATGGTGCACGTTCCAGTTTAATGAGATTTAGTGTAGGAAATAACTAGAGTGCAAAAGAAAAGACGAGTATTTAGTCTCAGAATCTCAAATCAGTTTAGCCCACAAATAGGTAAGTCGCACGGATAGGACACAAAACAGTGAACTACAAAAGTAAGATGAATCATAGCTGAACTTTAATAACCAAAATTCCATATGCTAATAGAAAACCAAGAAATTTACACAGGCAGTTAATAAGACGAACCAAAATATCACCACATGATATGGGTTTATATCTGCATACTCAGCATGCACATCCTCCAGACTGCTGTTGTGAATTAGCTGCATTAGCGTTGCTAGACTTGAGGTTCACATCAACCATATCTTCTTGCTTTGCAGATGATAGAGTTTCCATTCCCGGTAATGCTGCTGCTATCTTCCTGAATAGTGCCTGAATAGAAGAAAATGTCACTCGAAGCTTAGGATTGACGAGCTGTAAAGGATTATGTGAATAATGCTAGACCTGCTTTTCTTTTTTCCTTAATCATTTTCAAATGTTAAAGAAGTTTATTTTTCCTTTGTAGCAGAGTTTCTTGACAAACAACATAATTTTGGAAAAAATACAACTTGAAGTATATACACAGGCTATGCAGAATATGGACCCTGCTCCTCTTCCTAAAAAAATGACTAACAGTCTAACATGCAACCAAGAAACTGGCTATCTTCCGAAGTTGAGAATAAGATCAAAATACTTTCATTTTGTTACCTTAATGTTAAACCCGGCCTTGGCACTGGTTTCAATAAACATGACATTGAGATCACGTGCTTTTGCCTCTCCTTCCTCTATTGAAACTTGCCTGTAATCAGATCTTGATTGTGTAAGTGAAATGGGTATCTTAAAAATTATATCTACAGTCTCCTCACTGGTATCAGTGATAATCCCTTAAACTTAAAGTCATGATCTGAAAATTTTATCAGGCATCTAGAGGTTCAAATTTCAAAGGCGACACTGAATCATAAAACTAGTAAGAAAACCACAAGTACAGTCAGATAAAAACTTCACCTCTTATCAACAAGATCAGTTTTGTTGCCAACTAAGACAATAATGACGTCGCTTCC
The DNA here is from genome assembly GCA_036897095.1 of Plantago elongata. Taxonomy (NCBI): domain Eukaryota; kingdom Viridiplantae; phylum Streptophyta; class Magnoliopsida; order Lamiales; family Plantaginaceae; genus Plantago; species Plantago elongata. The sequence goes on along the minus strand of JAYMSP010000277.1, from coordinate 41,041 downwards.
TCTCTCTGTGCGGACCTCCTCAATCCATTTTGCAGTGTTAAGAAAGGATTGTCTGCCTAATAGCCAGTAAAACATTTTAAGTAATGCGGAAACATAAAACTACACTACAGCTCAGAGTGATCCAAAAATAAGATTTATGCTGTCATATATATAAGCATGTTTGGTAGAACAATAACAAAGCATTCATCATCTTCTTGAACAATAAAATTTTGCTCAAATTGTAGTTAGAAAAGAGAAACCCGTACTTGCAACATCGAATACTATGACTGCAACAGAGGAGTCTCTAATATAGCTCGGTATGAGACTTCTAAATCTTTCTTGTCCAGCTGTATCCCTGACAACCAAGACGAGAAAGAATGAAAAGAGAATAACTATACATGATGGTTTACTCACAAGGTTAAAAATGATCAAATCAGTTCAAAATATGAAATGCCCGTCCAAGCCCCACCACTCTATGAACTCAACCACCTGATTATGCACACAGGAAATCATAGTTCTTTCGCACCTAAGAATTAATACTTGCTGAATAGATCATAAATATAATTTATGCAAGGAAAATTGTTGTCCACTGACAAAAAACAATAAATTATATGAAACCTTAACCAAAAGTTAGTGTGATAGCCCAATTACAGGTCCTTCTTTCTTCTTTGTTTTTTTCTTTTATCTTCATGAACTAGGTTTAGTTAGATTCCAAAATGTGAAACTGATGAAAACATCAGTATGGACGCGCAGCTATGCATTAACCCACAAACATAGGTCTATCCGTCTATACAATGGTATGAGCTAATGAGAACAGCACATAAGTTAAAACTATCCAAGATGCAGCACTTCAGTGCTGGCATGTGTAGTGAAGGTTAAAATTCTCATTCACCCATATGTGTAATGTACTAATGTCCACACTATTGTTATGAAGGTGGTGAAAATCGCAAACGCAAATATGCTTGGAGCGGAATATCGACTGAGAAACATAAAAATAATAAAGAATGCATGACGTTGTTTCTACTGAGAAGTGAGAACCGCATCTTACCACAGCTGCAATCGCACAGTTCGATCTTCAAGGTACATTGTCTTGGAGAGGAAATCAATACCGATAGTAGCCTGGACATAGCAAACAATAAAACAATATGAATGTGTACTTTTTCTATCCTCATCCATTCTCAAAATCATGTCCCAGCTTAAGTTAGGGGCAGTGCTTTTTTATTCCAATTCTTCAGTATCATAATAGAAAAGATTGCACCGTATTTAAGTTCACAGACTAATCAATTTACCTAAAACACATCAACCTAGTTAGATTTATTCTGAAAGATATCAAAGCAAATTAATGTACTGCATTTGCCACTTCCATTTTCAGGTAACCAAGCTACTAACTAATCATTTTAGGTGAAAAACCAGCATAAACCCGGAACACCACAAATTGTTTTCTCTACATGATTAGCATTAGCAACTAGCACCATGTATACTCCTGTTAAACCTTCATCAGCAATCCTTTCCAACGAGAAACATAATACAATTGACCGAGAAAACCGCGTAACAACTCTTCCGAGCATAACAACATACTATCACCAATGAGCATCAGTCATCAATCTACAAGATAGTATTATGACAGTAACGAGAACAAGAGCACCTTCTAATTTCATCAAATGCAGGATCATATAAAAACCATTCCTAAACAGAAGCTGACACGAGCATCAAATCAAGCATAGAACAAAAACAAAACGTAAGATCACAGATTATTAACCGAAGAAAAGTAGTCAAACAAACAAAATCAATGCAGATCCGTCTTCATTTTGTGAAAACGCAAAATTCAAACTAAACTGTGAAAAAACCGATCGATTTGGTTACCTGATAAGTATTGTCGAATTTGTCGTACATGAATCGAGTAATAATGCTGGTTTTTCCGACGGATTGATCTCCCAAGAAGACTAGCTTGTACTTGGCGAGAGCCGAAACCGGAGCCATCAATCAATCGAATTTGAGATGAGATTATGTGTTCAAAGAGTGAAACGGATCGGATCTTCGGAGTGTTCCGACGGGAGATTTTGGATCTCGCCGGAAGTTTGATTCAATACAACGATTTTGCGCGTTAATGTTATTCGAAAATACTTGCTTCCTTGCTTTGTATAATTCCTAGTTTAGGAGTAAACGTGTTTCTTCGTGGCTAACATGTCCATTGCTTAATTAACACAATATCTTACCACACTTTATCAATTATCGTAATTGTTGTGTCGTGTGATATAATTATTAATTCAGTCTCATCTTCTCAAACTTATAATGATATGCGAAATTAAAATTTTATATTAATAATTTAATACACCGTAAGTTACATAAATAAAATATTGTGGCATTTACTAAATCCGTAGACGGAATTGTAGTTCCACAATTCAATTATAAGAATACGCCAAAAGATGTATAAGAAATGTACTAGATCTAGTATGAGATCGTGTTTTATGTATTATATGTAATCAAGATGGATATATAATATTTTATGTGATATGTGTAGACACTTAAAAATCTAAGTTTAAAAGTAAGTTAGAAAAGTCGTGACGCATAAAACCTACAAAGTAACAATAACAAATCTAGAGACGTGTGGTCTCAAATGTGAGAATGGTGAGGTGCCCACCAAATAAATGCTTAAGTTAGTAAGCTGGAAGCATATGTACTTTGATAGATAATAATTATTGGTGAGAGTCGACTTAACCTATTGATTAGGTCGGTTGGATATATAACAAATGAGTATGAATAAGTAGCAAGCATCATTATGGTAATGTAGTTGGTGTTAGTAGAATATGACGGGGGATGATTGGATTGATCGAGAGCCCCCTTCGAGTTCCCACGTTGTGCTTGTTAGGAACCCCGACCTAAGAGAATTTGGTGAGCCGTTCTTATATGTTAGTCTCAACTTCCTTTATATGGTCAAGATCTAGAGGAAAGAGATGGGCATTGGTTCCAACTAGACTATATGAAAGAGATGCACTCCTTGACTGGTCAACGTGCAAGCACAAGAGTTAACTTTTTTACCATACAATGTTCAAGAGCAAGAGATGAGTTCATGGACAATCAAGGTCCCATCGTTGTGCAAGATTTTAATCACACTTGACTACCTATCCTAAAATAAAGTAAATGTTACAACAAAGAAATTATAAAAGAGAAAACTTAAAAGTGTTGCGGATTCAAGGGCAGTGTGTTATAATATATACATAATAAAATTAATAAATGAAAATAAAGATGATGTTCATCAATTATTTATATGTGCTATATAAAAGACACAAGGGCTCAGCTAGATTTAAACCGGTGACCTATTGATCTGCAGTTAATTGCTCTACCATGGAGCTATAAACCCTTGAATTAAATTTTGAATTTACAAAACTATATTTGTTTATTATGAATAATACTTGAGATATTTGGAGTTATACTTTTGATTTTTTTTATATTTATTCATTTTGGATGAATGCATCATTATTTTAGCTTTTTATTTTACATATGATGGAAATATTTTTAAATTAGGAACTTGAAAATTTTCACCTAAATTGTTTGATGAATAAATTTGCAATATGTAATATGTAGGATCGTAAATTGGTTTAAATCCACGTTTAAGATACATAGATGTGGAAAAAGTTAAAAGGCATATAAGAGTTTGTTGTTTGCAAATTTCGTTAAAAATGATCAATATGGGTATGGGAATTAATGTTTCACAAATAAATAAAAGTTGAGATATCAATACAACAGACTCAGTAAAAAATCAAGCATGACTAACATTTCCTTCTCGTCTCAAAAAAGATATTGGTGTATAAACAATTTGATATCTCAATTTCTCAATATATAATTCGTTGTGCAAGATTGTAATTACAATCCGCGAACGGTCTAGCCTAAAATAAAGAAAACTTTATCATACAAGATATTGTTAAAAAAAGGAAGATTAAATATGTTATGGATTTAGGGTATTGTATAATAAATGAATAAATAAAAAAGAAAGCGGTTATTCTCTAAACTATGTAAGTCTGTTATAAGAAAACAAATAAAATAATTAAAAAGACAAGGACCCAATTAGGATTGAACCAATGACATATTGATCTGCAGTCAATTGCTCTACCACTGAGCTATAGACCCTTGAATAATATTTTATATTTGGCACAATACATATTTATTTATTATGAATAATATTTGAGACATTTTGATTTTGATTTTTACTTTTAAATTCAGTAATTTGTGTTTGATCTATCAAATCTTTGTTTAAGCTTTTTTTTTTTTAGTGTTTACAGACGAAGATTTTTTTTTATCTTAGAACAAATTAAGATTTTTAACATTTTCACCTAAAGTTTTGGATGAATAATATGTCAAGGCAATATGTAAATATGTATGATCACAAATATAATATCTTTTTTTTTAAATGGCTAAAGGATGACTCGAACCACTGACCTATTGGTTGGAGGTAAAACGTCTTATCAGTTGAGTTGTGATTCATTGTTCAAGTATCATATATGTCGTTTAAATCCTCAATTGTTAAGAAATACAGAGATACAAGACAAAGTTGAACATAATCTTAGATGTTATTGCTCGCAAAATTCATTGGGAGATGAACAACATAGGTGTGGGGTCAATATTCTCAAACAAACAAAAGTCGAGATATCATATTATTGATGAGCCTACCATGCATATGATATACTACGTAAATACTATAAGTAAATTATCAAACACAATTAACATATTCACCGTGTCTTGCAAAGAGGTATAAGTGTGCATAAATAATTTGATGTCTATAATAGTCAAATTCTTGTAAAAGTTAAAATTTTCCTAATATAAATGAAAATCATATCCTTCCAATATGTCACACTTTACTTATTTATACTAATGAATGTGATTTTTCTATTATTTAGGAAAAATCAAGTCTTCTACAAGATTTCCTCTCTAGTCTCTACAATATTGTTGTGCAAGATATAATCATAAGCCACTATATAGTGTAAAGTAAAGAAAATGTTATCAGACCAGAAATTGTAAAAGAGGAAACTTAATTAAATGTGCTATAAATTTATGAGCAGTGTATTATAGTAATAAATCAAAATAAAAATAAAGAATAAATAACAAGAAAGTGTTTGTTTCCTCAAATCTTTAAGTATTTTAGAAGCAAAACAAATAAAATGAATAAGAAGGGCCTAACAAGGCTTAGACCGATGACCTATTGATATGAAGTTAATTGATCTACCACTTAGTTATAGGCCATTGAATAATATTTTATATTTTGCTAAGTATATTTTTATTTATTATGAAAAATATTTGAGATATTTTGATTTTGACTTGTACTTTAAAATTTATTAAATTTACTAATGTGTATTGATATGCAAAATTTGTTTGGGTTTTTTTTTTTTTTTTTACATACGAAGAGAGTGTTTTAGAATAGATTGAGACCTTTAACATTGTCACCTAGTTTTTGGATGATAATTTTTTAATGTGCATTTATATTTAATCATAAGTATAAAGTCGTTTAAATCCTCAGTTTTAAAAAGTACATAGACACGGGACAAAGTTGAAAACATTTAAGCGGCATCGCTCTCAAAATTCAAATAAAAAGAAAAAGGATACTCATTAAAATATTTGAACGTGTCAAAAATAAATGAAAGAAAAATTAGGGCCAAATCAGGTTCGAACCAATTACCTATTGATCTGCAGTCAATTGCTCTAGCAATGAGCTATAGACCCTTGACATAATCTATATTTTTATCAATATATTTGTATGTCATAGTAATAAATCAAGAAACATATTATTGAATAAATAAAAAGAAAAAGCGTGCTCCCTAAAATATTAAATGTGTTATAAAACCAACTAAAATTAGGGCCTAACCAAGTTTGAATTGGTGACCTATTAATCTGCAATCAATTGCTCTACCACTGAGCTATACACCCTTGACATAATATATATTTTTATCAATATATTTGTATGTCATAGTAATAAATCAAAAAACATATTATTGAATAAATAAAAAGAAAGAGCGTGCTCCCATGTGTTATAAAAATAACTAAAATAAGGGCTCAACCAGATTCGCACTGGTGACCTATTGATCTATAGTCAATTGCTCTACCACTGAGCTATAGACCCTTGACATAATCTATATGTTTATTAATATATTTGTATGTCATAGTAATAAATCAAGAAACATATTATTGAATAAATATAAAGAAAGAGCGTGCTCCTTAAAATATTAAATGTGTTATAAAAACAACTAAAATAAGTATATTTGTATGTCATAATAATAAATCAAGAAACATATTATTGAATAAATAAAAAGAAAGAGTGTGCTCCCTAAAATATTGAATGTGTTATAAAAACAACTAAAATAAGGGCCCAACCAGGTTCGAACTGGTGACCTATTGATCTGCAGTCAATTGCTCTACCACTGAGCTATAGACCCTTGACATAATCTATATTTTTATCAATATATTTGTATGTCGTAGTAATAAATCAAGAAACATATTATTGAATAAATAAAAAGAAAGAGCGTGCTCCCTAAAATATTAAATGTGTTATAAAAATAACTAAAATAAGGACCCAACCAGGTTCGAACTGGTGACCTATTGATCTGCAGTCAATTGCTCTACCACTGAGCTATAGACCCTTGGCATAATTTATATTTTTATCAATATATTTGCATGTCGTAGTAATAAATCAAGAAACATATTATTGAATAAATAAAAAGAAAGAGCGTGCTCCCTAAAATGTTAAATGTGTTATAAAAACAACTAAAATAAGGGCCCAACCAGGTTCGAACTGGTGACCTATTGATCTGCAGTCAATTGCTCTACCACTGAGCTATAGACCCTTGACATAATCTATATTTTTATTAATATATTTGTATGTCATAGTAATAAATCAAGAAACATATTATTAAATAAATAAAAAGAAAGAGCGTGCTCCCTAAAATATTAAATGTGTTATAAAAACAACTAAAATAAGGGTCCAACCATGTTCAAACTGGTGACCTATTGATCTGCAGTCAATTGCTCTACCACTGAGCTATAGACCCTTGAATATTATCTATGTTTTTATTGGCATATTTGTGTTTATTATGAAGAGTTGAGACATTTTAATTTGAGTTTTACTTTTGGAAAAAATAAATTCGTGTTGATTTATACAAAATTTCTTTTAGTGTTTTTGTTATACGGAGAGAGAAAAGAATTCGATAACAAATCAATAACTTTTAACTTTTACCTAATTTTTTGTATAAATTAAATGGTTATTTAGGATCATAAGTATTCCATAAATCCTCGCCATTTTTGTAAATGGATATGGGGCATATTTGATAAATGTCTACATGTTCAGTGGTTGCAAAATTCATAAGGAAATGATCGAACACATAGATGTGACATTATTGTCTTTTCTAAATAAATTGAAATAAATCTATGATATAAGTAAAGATCGAATCTACCACTGTTGGTAGAATAATATATATAGTGTAGAAGAAATTAACTTTTCACCTTATCTTGAAAATAAGGTCTTAATACACACACACATATATATATATAATCATGATGTGTATCTCATGATACATAATTTACATAATGATCACAATGTACAAGGAAAGGAATTCTTTACCGTTATAGCTAGAGCTGGGCACAAGCCAGACCTGATTAGAACCGATCCGAAAATGGACCCGTGGATAAAGAATTACACTTTAACGATTTGAGACCAGGACCTATTGGAACGGGGTCAACTCGTGCCAAACCTGTTTCGATCCCTGTTGAGCATTGACGAAAAAGAATTGCTCATTTTATAAATTAGATATTGCACATTAATTAAACAACAAAACTCTGAAATAAACAATTTATTGTCATGAATTTAAACAAGACTATTACATTAATTCACGCACATCATTTTTCATTTCAAAATTATATACAAAACTCTGAAATAAACAATTTAATGTCATGAATTTAAACAAGACTATTACATTAATTCACGCACATCATTTTTCATTTCAAAATTATATAGGAGTGCCATAGAAAATCATAAAGCCTCATGATATATGATTTCTAGAACAAGACAATCCAGCTATGTGATTAACAAGTTAATCTACATTATCAAACCGTGCATGTTAACGAAACAAGTCTTGCATGTTGTGATACGAACAGACACTCATTTAAAAAATATATATGTTTTGATTAATAACATTAATAATTATTTTAATAATATCGATCCGTATCGAGAATATTTAGCTACAATATTGTAGTACCTCTAAAACAAACATAAACGTAATATGTTGTGCTGTGTTTACACGTACTTTTTATTTTTAATTTCAGAGTTTTCCGCAGTAGAGAATTAGATAAAACTAAGAGTCTCTTTCTTTTATACTTCATTATAGGTAGCACCGTAGCAGGAACATTTTCCACCCTGCCCTTTCTTGCCATGGATTATGATCTTGTCCTAGGTGCAATATGTGGCTATGCGTATACGAAAAGTGAGATCCATAACCAATATGCAATAAAAACAACTGATCCTCAGTTTAAAATTACACAAATCATGCATGAATCAAAACATTACACCTGCAGTGTAAAATTAACTAGTAGTAAATCACAAATCATTATCATCTTATACAAATGAAATGGTCCTAACTAATTAATTACTCAAACTTTCTTGAACGATATGCATGACAGAAAGCGAAATAGCCGAAAGCTGGAACGTATCACCATTCCTCTTTGCAACCGGTGAAACCAGCCCTTTTTTCTCCTTAAACCCGTCTTCACACGTCGTAGCCGAATCCATAACCGAACTTATCCTCACATTCGCCTCTTCAAACTTCTTCGATTTATAAGACCTCATCCCCAGTTTCACAGAATCGATAGCATCAGTGTAAAGCACCAAGCAATCGGCCAAACACTGCTTAACATACGGATCGATTTTCTTGTTCTTGATAAGTTTATTGATCATACGACGTGACCCTGTCACGTTGCGTTTGATTAGATTGAGAGAAATTGAGCCTAGGGCACGCGCGTCTTGGTCTTGCTGGCCTTAGAGGAAATGAAGGAAGCCGTGCAGAAGTCGTAGTTGATGTTCGGGTCGTTGTTAGCTGAAGTTTTGCAGGTGGATTTGATGAGCTTTAGATCAGCATGGACCAGCGTGATGAAGAAATAGAGGAATAACAGGGGAAGTAGAAGACTAAGCTTCATTTCTTCTTTGATTTTACACGTTTCGTATTTTCTTCTTAATTGTGTTAGTTATAGATTTATGTGTTTTAGCTGATTGCTTTTGTATTTGGCTGGCACGGTGTGTTTTGAACTAGTTGAACGGGTCTATATATAGAAGTTTGTTTGTCATAATATGCCTATGTTACATCATGCATGCTATACCTTCGATTTTATGGGTTTTACTTCTTAACCAAACAATGATATAAAGTTGAAAGTTAAACATTAAGTGGCTGTTCATATACAATTTAAATAGATAAAATTTGATTCAAATTAATATTTGTATATATTAAAATATCAATTGAAATTGTATATAATATTTATAGTAAAATATGTGGGTCGTTAATTCGATATATGGTTGATTTAAACAGTCTGCAATATCATACTTATATACTAAATCTTCTCCAGGACTCCCAGACATGAGCAGTCTTGTACACATGGCATTTTAACAGCCATAAATTGGAGTACTTTTGCATTCATCTAAGAATTTGACCGTTTAATGCTCCAATATGTTGAATGTATTTTAATAAAAATTGTTTGGATTAGGAGATTGAACTAATGAAAATGGACCTATTATTTTGTCATGAAGTAAAAGACCTTAATTCTACTTGTTTGTGTTTTACGAGTGCGGAACATTTTTGTCATGAGGTAGAATATGATTTACGAGTGTGCACAACGAAACAATGCAGGCTCGTCTAGAAGAATTAGGTGGAGGACATAGCAGCTTATTATATTTATAATTGTTGAATTACAGTTTAATTGGTAAAGTGATTCATCTCCAATCTATTATAATTGTTGAATTACAGTTTAATTGGTAAAGTGATTCATCTCCAATCTATTATAATTATTGAATTACAGTTCAATTAATAAAGTGATTCATCTCCTTCAATAGGTTGGAATTTCGAATTATGTTTAAGAAAAAGAAAGAGGAAATATTTTATAACATGAACTTATAAAGTAAAATTAGGTAGCTTTGTTTTGTTAAAAAATTGTCTGGTTAGGTACTATCTTTAGAACATTGAGTAGTAAGTACCTTGACAATTAATCTTCCCTGACCATTGGGCTAATTGCCTAATTGTAACCTTGTAAGACATCAAAGTAGGCCACCAGTCTAGTAGTTAGTCTATCCAATTGGTTCTGCCCCATTACTCCAAACCCAGCCCAAATATGGCTCTTTCCTTCGACTGTAAGTTTATGAATTTAATGGAATTAAAATAATCTTAATTGAATTAATATAAAGAGGAATATAACTAAACATAATTTAACTGAACGGAATTTTAATGAGTTTTCAATTGAATGGATAGATGTGAGGGCCCTGAAAGGCAGGTACATCACTATAACTACGATCTGAGAATAGTAGAGTTTGCTTCGGTTACTTCTGTCTTTAAAATTCTAAACACAGGAGTAGTAGTTATTTACTTTTAAGTAAGGCTTTCTAATAAACTGCACTTTACTAAGATAGCTCAAGTATTATAGGCCCCTTAGATATGTTAGGTATTCACTTCAATCTCATAAACTATAATTAGATTGACTCCTAGCTCTAATAATACTACATTATGCTATAGAGGACCTATAATAATGAAGGCTTGATGAAACTCTCATGTATTATATTACTTTAAACAAGGGTTTTGCTACTTCCCTAAGTTTATACGAGTTAAGTTAAAATAGGGACCTTGAGTATATACAGGTCTAATATACCGAAAGAACCTTGTCATTTTCAGTTACCGATACTCTAAATTGCAATCCTATATTAATATATGACTCTTTAAATTATAATATTATATTAACACATAATTCTTTGTATTATAACATTGTATCAATTCATATCATGTATCTTCATAAATATTTAGTGTCAAATGTCTTTGCGTATAATTTCCTCGTTATGTCATGTAAAAAGTTTTGAATTATACGTGGATCATGAATCTTTTTCTCAACTTTGGAGTAGTTTCTCTCAACTCAAACTTAGTCCTATCACACTTTATGAAAATCACAACTTAATATATAAAAATTTGATATTGAACTCTAGTTTAGTGCTCTTTAGCACGATTATTCAAATTTACGGCCACAATTAAGATGGTATTAAGTTGTATCATGATGAACACGTGGTCACAATTAGGAGTAGTATTTAGTTGGTTTAACTTGTAAGAAAGAACAAATTGGGGAAGTTGGATTTACAATAAAGATGTATACGTTTATACAATCACTATCAACTTGATATAAACTAAATTATCCAATCCGGCCAATAGTATATACATATTGGAAATGGTCAGAATCGTATTCCCATAATCATATCAATTAAACATCGTGGTGACATTTTCCCTGCATTAGATAGGGTCCAAATTAACGTCACAATTAAATTAAGTAAACAAAAGTAGTATACCTGAGCTGACTTTCAAACTAAATCGTTTTGGCAATGCTTATAAAACGCATGCAGCAAAGATCAATTTCAAACCATCACAAATTTTCAACTCTACAAGAAAACGATCAATAATTCACACTCACAATTCACAAGGAAGCTAAGTAACAATGTCTAGTATGATTCATAAGTTCGATATCAAACACAAGATTGGAGATGCTCTTCATATTGGCCACGACAAGGTTGAAGAATGTGAGAAAGAGGAGCATGGGGTCAAAAAATTGATGCACAAGATTAAGAAGAAGATGCATGGTTATCATGGAGGTGCGTATGCTGAGGAGGAAGAAGAAGAAACTGGGAGCGTATGTGAATACGAAGAAGAAGAAGAAGAAGTTGAAATCGAAGAGTGTGAAGCGGAAGAGGGTGGAGATGAAGGTGGTGAAGGCAAAGGTGCCGCGATCTTGGAATTCATTTCGGGCATTGTTTCTGAACTTGGCAACTTATAATAATTTTATTTTATTTTGGGTTTGGGACAACAAAACATTATTTGTTTTCAAATGTGAATTGTATAACTTGTGAAAGGCATATTAATCCTTTTGTAATATAAGTTCTGATTTTGGGGAAAATGAGAGTATTGTACAAATTGAAATTGTTAATCAAGGTTTTGTAATGACTGTCTTCACGAGTATTTGTTGTTTTTAAGTTTGATTTTATTCATACCCTTCCAATCACTATATATATAAAAATGTGCAATGTATTATGATGACAGTCTATTATTAATTTATATAAAGACGGATTATATAAATTATATTATTAATAAAATTATTCATGTAATAATAAAAGTATATATAATATTAACGAAATAAGGGGACTCATAAGTTGGCCTAGTGGTAATGACATAAAATTGTACGTGGGAGGTGCAAAGTTAGAACCCTGCCATTGTGAAGTATTGAAGTAGTTGTAAGGTAGTTGAATCAAGATGTTATAAGGTGCTTTAGGTTGATCCCTTGTAATATAATTAACTTATTAAAAGAAAAAATAATGAAACAAGTCTTTTTATAATATAAAAATATTAAAGTTGAGAATATAAGTGTTTTCATTAATAACACTTAATAACTTTTTAATAATATAGATTCGTTTTTAAATAACACTAAAATAAAGTGAAAGATTATGATATTATTAAAAAATTGACCACAACATTGTCGAACTATATATAAATCAAAAGAAACGGTAGAAAAATAGCATACATAGTACATTGTCGAACTATATATAAATCAAAAGAAACGGTAGAAAAATAGCATACAGAATACTTATCGGCAATGGAAAACCTAAATGGGATCATTATATCATTCGGGAAAATTCAGTTTTGGTACTTTGTGACGTACTGATTAATTTACACTCATTCTTATTAATTCAATTAAAATTTACAGTTTTGTTAAATTTGATTAAGTATCGTAATTGAACAAATACAAAGTATAACATATCAAAATTGAACGTTCACGAGTAGAAGTGGTAAAATGATTACTATCACAAATTAATACACCAAAAATGGGTTAACCTCTAATTAGAAAGATAATTTAAATTTGGGATGTGATACCTTTTTCACTTGTACATTATATATATCAGATAATTAAACACGTTGGGAAATTGTACACCATGCATGATGCACCAGATATGATATTTTCTAAATTTACTTCTCCAAAAGAACAAATTTTGTCAAGTTGGATTTTATGAATATGTATAAGTTATATACATACAATATTGTAATAGATCAGTATCAACTTGAACTTGATTATCTGTACAATTTGAAATGTTCAGTGCAAACTTGGTCAAGGCCATCGACTCCAAATTAATCCAATCAAACATTGTGGGTTACTTTTATTTATTAGCTAGGGTCCCAATTAATGTCTAAAATTAAATTAAGTAGGTGAGTGTAGATAAGTGCTGACTTTTCAATGTTAGTTGTCTCATAACTCGTTTTAGCAATGCTATAAAAGGCAGCATAGATCAAATTACAAAAACATCTCAAATTTTCAACTCTACAAGAATTCAATCAACAAATTAATCATTGCTCATAAAGAAGCCAAGTAAGAATGTCTAGAATAATTCATAAGTTCGATATCAAGCACAAGATTGGAGATGCTCTTCATATTGGCCACAACAAGGATGACAATAAGCACAAGGTTGAAGAATGTGATAAGGAGGAACATGGTGTCAAAAAAGTGATGCACAAAATCAAGGAGAAGATGCACAAGAAGAAGGGTCACGGCAAAAAGGGGAAACAATATCATGGAGGTGCGTATGCTGAGGATGGGGAAGAAGAGGAAGAAGAAAGCGAATGTGAAGAGGAGGAGGAAGAAGAAGAAGAAGAAGTTGAAGAGTGTGAAGCGGAAGAGGGTGGAGACGAAGATGGTGAAGGTAAAGGTGCCGCGATCATGGCATTCTTTTCCGATATTGTTTCCGAACTTGGCAGCATTGAGATATAAGTGTGTTGAGTGACTTTTTTCCTTCTTTCTAGCAACAAAATATTATTTAGTTTTAAATGTGAATGGTATATTTATTGTACTCTAAAGTAAAGTCATGTTGTGATGTGATATAAACTTCAGATCTTGGAGTAAGGGTGAAAAATGATAATTTCCAAATTGAATTTGTAAATCAAAGTATTGTAATGCTTGATTTTAAAAGGATTTGAATATGTGGTTTTAACTTTTAAGATAAGAATTTACTCTTTTAACTTATGTCGACTAGAAAAGTTAAGAAAGAGGTGTTGGCCCACACACTTTGTAACGACTGAAATATGAAATCAATCGTGGAATGGTCGACCAACCGTCCATCTTAAAATTTCTCCAGAACAGTCGATCTTTAAGGGTGGAGGGTTGGCCGGACATGGTGTAGAAGGGATATTGCACAATTTAAGAGGGGTGGATGTAGCGCCCCCAGAATTTCAAGTCAAGTCCAAAGAACTTAAACAGATTGAGAACGCTACTTATAATAATAAGGATCACATTTCATTTTGAAAATCCATCTACGAGAACTCCAGAGTGAAGCGTACTTGCTCTAGAACAATCCTAGGATGGGTAACCAACTAAAAAGTATTTCGGTTTGCACACGAATGAGGACAAAGTGTGTGGGAGAGGACTTATGTTGATGTAGTTGAGCCATCACCCGGAGAGCTGTCCATGATTAACCGCATAGGTCCAAAATGTCGGAGCTCGACCGATTAATGGTGATTTAAATAAAATAATGGTCAAGACATAATGATCAAATTCTTGGCCTTGTTTAATGTACCTTGGTAAATACCATAAACCATATAATCTACACTAAAAAATACTGCCTCCGTTCCTGTTTGAAAGTCCAACTTTCCATTTTAAGTTGTTCCGGTTTAGAAGTCCCGCTTCCTTAAATAGATAATCTCTCTTCTACTATATACATTATCTCTTATACTTTATTCACTATTTCTCTTATCTTTTTCAATCACATTCATAATTTATTACCTTATTTCCTACTTTATCACATTTTCTTAAAACTTATGTCCAATTCCGCTGTACTTCCAAATCGGGACGGAGGAAGTACTTAACACATTCAAACTTACAACTCAAACTATTATTTAAATATGGATTCATACAATGTAAATTGGAATTTATGCTTTTAAATTATTTTTCATATCTAACAAATACTACGTAACTAATAAATTTGATTTGAGAATTTTATCGGTCAATTATACCTATACATAAAAACCTTTTTAAATTTATTGATTATATAATTTCTCATTAAATTAATAAAAGATGTCGATTTTAAAATTATTATTTTATAAAGGTTTTCCTATATATGTCATGCATTACTAATATTCATATTCATAAAAAACACACTATTCGAAGAATTTCACCAAAATAAATAATTTACAGGTTAGTGTAAGATTTTGTTTTATTCATTTGAATATAACATAACTGAATGGAACTTAACTTAACAAAATCTAAACCTAGGTTTCAAAGATCAGGCACAAAGAAGTGTTGGAAGACTTGTTTCAAAATCATCACTCACACACTTGAACCATTTCGAATGATTCTCATAATGGAAAGCGAAATTGCAGAAAGCTGAAACGTATCACTATTCCTCTTACTCACCGGAGAAACCACTCCTTCATCCGTGAAACCATCCTCACACGTCGATGCATCTTCCATGATCGAGCTTATCTCCACGTTCACATCATCAAATTTGTTATCTTGGTACCAATCCCTCCCCTGTTTCACAGCATCAATCGACTCCGAGTAAAGCTCTGCACAATCAATCAAACACGTCCTAACTTGAGGATCCAATTTCTTGTTATCGAGCAATTTCTTGATTTCGTTACATGTATCTGTCAAATTGTACTGAATGAGCTTGATTGAAATGGTGCCTAGCTCAAACAAGGTTGCATTTAGGCTCTCTGGTTCGGATTGAAGCGAAGCCGTGCAGAAATCGAAGTTGATGTTCGGATCGTTATGCACGGAAGAATTGCAGGTTGATGTGATGAGGGCAATATCAGCATGTATTATTATTGTGAATGAGAAGAACAGGGGAAGAAGAAACAGAGGAAAGATGAGTTTCATTTGATTTGATTTGATTGATTGTTTCTTCATGGCGGGTTTAATTGTTATTGGATTTGGACTTATGCTATATGGGCCATAGATATGAGTTGGATTAGTTTTTACGTGCAAGACTCTATTTGGGCCAGAGAATAGATAATATACTATACTGAAATTACGTAGAACGCACATGTAGAAAACAACACAAAATGTTTTATTTCCAACTTATAAACAAAAACGATGATGTATCAATCTGTTTCATGGAGGATATCTTTATATGTTGTGGGCACATGCAATACGCAATCAAGGTTATTAGATTACTTTTATTTTTTTATTTTTTTTAACGGTCTAAGGGTGACGCGAACCTCGATTTATTGTGTTGGAGGTGAAGCGTATTATCAACTGAATTGCGCTTCGTTGTCAAGGTTATTAGATTACTAACTGCGTTGTTCACGAGAGATCAGTATATGCAGGGACGAAGCCAGAAATTTACAATGGGTAGTGTTTAATTTAAAATTATTTGTTATATATGTAAATATTAACAAATTAATTTCTTTTAAAAGTAAAATACTAACGGATTTATTAATATATAGCTTAATTATTTATTTATTTTTTAAAACGACAATAATATATTAATAACACAAAGATTTTAAAAGAGCAGAAGAAATGCTCGAGATTGAAGTTTCAAATTACATCAACACACTTACAACGTCCATACCAATATATAGCTTAATTATGTTAAACTATCCTATTTATGTTAAGACTATATCATATGTTGGGTAGGTCTATATACATAATTTTACAAAATAAAAAAATGCTATATACAATTATTATTTTTTGTTTGAAGAGTGGGTCTATAGCCCTACCCAGCTTACCTTTGCCTTCGCCCATGGGTGTAAGAATCGTCGGTTGAGGCATCATTTTAAGTTTTTAACTAATGATAATCACATGATATAATAAATTTTATGATACATTTAATAGTTGAGATCATTTGACATTTTGTCCGAGATCAAGTGAGATAGATAGATTGATAATCTTTTACAAGAATGTGCCATTATTCTCAATAATATTCATAACATTGAGGGCCATCGCCCCTAACACAAACGTAAACCGATTCCGCCTCGTTAATGGTGAAACCACCCCAGGCCGCTCACTAAACCCGTCCTCACATGTCGTTGCGTCATCCAGCACGGCACTTATATACACGTTTGCATCTTCAAACCGTTTTGTATTGAAGTACCTGCCACAAAATTGATGAGCAAGTCTATTGTATAACAAGTTTTATACTTGATAAGTCATAAGTTGTAAAATTTGTTTGGTTTGCAATTATATAGCTAAGAAAAACAAGTTTTACACATGTATAAAGACATTATTTTTAACAAAGAAATTATATGATCATGCAGTATAACTTAAACATGTATCAAAGTATTAACTAAACTCTATCGAGTATGACTCATATGATACTTAATTGGTATTGAAAATATGATATATTGGTGTAAGAGTTAAAACACGTTCAATACGCTTTTAAATGAGATGGAATCTTTTAGTGCAGTACCTCATCCCCTGCTTGACAGCGTCAAGCGCATCATTGTAAAGCTCCAAGCAAACATCCAAGTACTGTCGAACATAATGATCCAGTTTCGGGTTCTTTAACAACTGCTTGATCTCGCAACGAGTATCAGTTATGTTGTACCTAAGGTTCCTAATCGAGATGGTCCCAAGGCCACGCAAACTGGCACACCGGCTGGCTGGAGCAGCTTGCAGGGATGTGTAGCAGAAGGTGTAGTTTATGTTGGGGTCGTCCCGGGCGAAGGTTCGACAGGTTGAATTGATTAAGCTCTCACAATTGGTTTTATTGAAGAAACAGAGGAGAAACAGGGGAAGAAGGAAGGACAGAGTAAATGGATGACGTTTGTTCATTTGCTTGCTTAATGTTTGATTTATTTTGGGATTTGGAGATTTAATTTGAATTAGTTGGTGAGAGATTTTGGTTTTGCTGATGTTTCCGTCAAAAGTTTGGTTTTTATAGATGAGCTGTGTGTGTCACATTGTGATCAATGTCCAATGTTTGGCATCATGATTTGTCTGCAAGAAATACTATTACTCGTACCATCCCCACCTTAACTCCGATATAGTTTATTTTAAAAACATACATAAATATTTAATTCAAATTTAAACAATTTAACTGCAATTCTATACAAACAATCATATTTATATCTTATAATATATTATAATGCTTTCTATATTATAGAGTACATATTCTAAAGTATAAGTAATTAGTGGAATATAATATATTATTAAATCACCACTAGATAAAACTATTCACGAGATCATTTTATTAAAAGATAAATTGTATTAAAAGTTATGACATTATTGATCTTAAATCTCTTAGTTTGAAGATGTGACTTATATGAATGATCGGTTGGGTTGGCAATACAAAGCAAAGCAGTACTTTTGGAATGTCCTACAAGTTAAGGAATGCTAGCCTAATGTTAAAGTCTAAAGTTAAATTTTCGTACCAAGTTGATGGTAGTAAGTTATGATATCAATTTTATTTAGACTAAGCTAACATCGATTAGTTTATATTTGTATTATATTAATTTACAATTTAAAATGAAAAAAAGTATTTAAATTGTAAAAGATTCAATATAATACAATATTTATTATTTTTAGATATGAAATATTTAAAAAAATAAATAACTTATTTACGTGAGAAATAATTTTTAAGTAATTGATTAAGTTTATATAATTCAATTATTAAGAGGAAATGCATATGCATTAAGATATTATAAATTCCGGATCAATTTACAGTTTAGACATAGACTTGGTTAGTCACTTAAATTTAGCTCATTAAATATATACAAAACTTAGTTCAATTCAGATTGTTGGGAGAATTGAATGACACTGAAAATCTAATAGAACGCAAGTAATTGTTTCAATTTCGATTAAATCAACGAATTTAATTATAAATCTCTTGTAGTAAATTAATCCAAATTGAAAACTAGTGCTGAGCATCGAATCGAACCCGGTCCGGTCCAGAATGGAATGGACCGGAAGATAAAGGGTCGGTCTTTATCGACCCGGAACCTGGACCGTACTAGACGGGTTCTGTCCGGACCGGACCTGTTTAGACCCGGTTGACCATTGATTTCGTTAAAACTAAATGGTAGATTTATGAGGGAAGACGAAGATACAAAATAATATAAGTTAAAAAAATTACCTAATGACTAGTTAATCATATATTGAATATATTGACCATATATTGAATATGTTGACTATATGAGAACTCAAAATAACAAAGGAGATGGACATTAGACAGAGAAACACCAAGCACCTAGATCTGGTGTGTACAAAGGAAAAACCAAATCTGATATTATACCATCGAAGGAAAAGACCACTAAATTTGACTCATTCTTTGCAAAACTGTCTCGAGGAAAAAGATAGTCACATGCGGTGCACAAGAGAACATGGACGTGAGCAACGAGAGACGGAGGCGGAGCAGCCAGTCAGGCAGAGGGAGGCGGATCGGCGGGAGGTGGTGGATGTTCGATCAGCAGCGAACTTGAGGAGTGGCGTGGGGATGATGTGTTTTTATTTTGTGTGATGATTTGTGATATTTGAGGTTAAAAGGGGTTGAGTATACTAGGTTATACTGGAATATACATTATTGTTATCTATTACATTTGTAATATGTACCGGGTTGTTCCGGGATGGACCGGAATTTCCCGGCTTTTGACCGGTCCGGCCTGAAACACGAAATTGACAATATTGTAGACTCGGAATCCTGACCGAATTTATTGGTCCGGTTCGGGTCCGGACCATTTGTACTCAGCCGTATTCAAAACGCATGCCTATGAAAATTAATCTAGCAATTAGATAGATTAGTTCATGCAGTAATTTATATTTTACTCTTCCCTATTTATAGTATAAAATATGAAGGAGAATTTATTTAGAAGGAAAATAAAAAAAAGTTGTTGATGTATGTATCTTTGGTGACCTTATCTTACTATATTTAATAAATTTTATTTGAATTCCGTGGGATTTTGAGATATGTTTATAAAAGTAGATTTTTTTTTCTTATTTGGTCTACCATGTTGAAGGTGATAAGGTGATTAAAATTTAATTATATTCAATTGCATGAAAGTTTTTTGCTACATAAAATTTAACTTGTTTTAGCATAGCTCTTCTTTAAATATTCCTTACTCTTTTAGTACATATATAGATTTTCATCACATCACATTTTAAAACTCCCAAAAAACTCACTTCTTCTACCTTCTTCTTTTCTAACCATGCTACGCTATAAAAGAACAAGAACATAAGTATATAGTATTAGCTTATTGTAATTGTATATTGATAAAATTTAATGAAATTTTATAATTTACTAATCTAATATATAAAATAAATAATAATACGTATATGCATATGAAGCAGACACATAAATCAGATTAGATCTTCACTTTAACTTTCTCATCCTTCAATTTTGTAACACGTAGTATGTTTTTTGGTACTACTGGGAAGTTAAGAATCTTGAAAGTACAATTGTAGTCTGCTTTATCGTCAAACTTGATTTTTGGGGTTATGATTAATCCATCCATTTTCAAATATTCAATCATATCTTGTAGAGTACAATATTCACCATTATCTAATTGTTACCATTAGTTTACTAAACGAGGTTTCTTGTTGGTCATGACTTGACAAGGAAACAAAACAAAAGATAATCTTGTTCAGTGCATGGCAAACTCACTGTTCTAACAGACCGCTATAACACAATTTCGTAACTTGCGTATGAAATCGTCCATCAGAACACAACAAATTTCTTCAAACAAAAATGCTTAATCTTATCAAATCATAGTAACAGATTTAATGTGGTTATTTCATCAATTTAAGTTATACTATACACCAGGCATGATAATTGATAGTTAGAAAATGAAGTGAATGATTGATTAACTTCTGAGTTATCTTATAAGTTTGTATTTCATACACACATAACATAGTCATTATGTCGAATAATCACATGTTGTGATTATTCGATTCAATCAGTGATATGTTGAAAAATTTTCCACATAAAAATGTAGTACTATGATGGTACGTCCATTCATTCTGGAAGTGTTGGGAACTAATCAATAGTGAAAATTTGACCAATGATACGATTGATCACGAAGAACACAACACATGAAGTGTCAAGAATTTCAGTCCACATCCCATCTCATTTAAGAACGAAGGTACGAATAAGAATTTAGAGAATCCAAAACGAACATGCGATGTCTAACGTATAAATACGTGTATAACTCAATAGCTAATATGTAATAACCACGTAAATCAAAGGGTTAGACATCGACCCACTGAAGCTCATTACTGGTTACCTTGCCAAGAAACTAAAATCTACAAACCCATCACCATTCTAGCCGACTATACCTTAAACTTTGGTAGTAGTAACTAATTTGGGCAGCATGTATATAACTTTAACTTCTTGCTTGTACGCATCGTAATTAGCCCATAAAGTCATGACCCTGCAACTTTCGCAAGCATGGGTCACTTAGACTTTAAGCTTACTTTCTTAGGAGTATACCTTTAATTAGATGTAACTGGTCATGGTGATCCCTTATGATCATGTGGCAGTTTGTTTATTCCTTCCCAACAATCTATTGTTGATTCCGTATCGAAGGTTCGATTCGATACAAATGTCAGCATTTCACTTTAATCACCGTGCCAAAATGGCAAAATCAATTTGGCATGTGCGGGTGGAGGACCTTTTTTTACTCTTGTGGTGAGACCATAAAGTTGCAACATGTTACACGAGTTCTTGTTCTTCACAAAATGAGTAGTAAGGCTTATGAGAGAATGGAGTAATTGATAATGCAAAGATTGAAGAGAAATGCAGCCATAGGTTTCATATTGTCTTTACTAGCTTGAGAAAAGTTTAATGTTGTCAAAAGAGTGGAAGAAGAGGATTATTTTAGTCGAACTTCACGACACAGGACCTGTTTCTGAGAGATCCAAGCAGGTCTTTATCGTCATAAATTTGAGATGATAAAATCAATAAACAGGAATATTATCATCTCAAAACGTAAAGTTCAGCTTGCTCATCATTTTTCAAAATTATTAAAGATCCGCACTTAGAATTGTAACAAATTCGCAAAGCACCTCAATACTAATTCTGATCTTCAAAACCACATCACTAACTAGTAACAACAGATAGAATTTAGCTATAAAGCTCTTGAGAACAATCAGGGATGATACATTGAACAATAATTAGGACCCAAGAACCTGTAAATCTCAGATTTACTCCACAATAGCCAGAAGATCACCTTCTTTGCAGAAGACATGTCGTCCATCTGTTCCCAAGTCAACCTGGTAAATTCCGAGAACATAAGATGGTGAACTTAAAATTGGTGATGTGAAAACTGAAGCGAGTGGCTGTTCGAATCATTTTCAGAAATTCAGTTTTCTCTATCTTGGCTTTATGATGAATTATGCTTATATTTTTCATCAGAAGGTCAATATAACTCAGGAAGAAGACTCTTACAGAAATGAGTGAATCCGAGAACATTGTGGAAATTAAAAGAGCAAACGAAAGCGTAAGTGCTATTTCTCTGTATATGATCATCTCTTTTCACATAGCAGCTGCCCTTAAACTACTCGTTCATCTCTCTTCAAATCTTATTTCTGTTCGCATGACATGTTAAGCAGCAAATGATCATTTCTGCTTTGCTTTTTACAAAGATGGAGCAAAGAGAAAATTCATTGGTACAGTCCCCACTGATGGTTCCCTAGTTTCGTATATTATATTTTTTAATTTCAACAGTCCTAAAAGAATTAGCAGAAAGTCACTCATCTATGTTCCAAAAAAAATATTTATGAGGCAATTACTTAAGAGTTGCTATAAATCAATAGCGCAGAAAGAATTGCCTGAATCAGATGTTTGTGTTCTTCTATGAACAAGTAAGAATAGGTACCACTTTCTCAACTCTTATAGGCTCAGGACAATTCCTTGTCGTGGCAGCCTGGCACTATAAAACCTGAAGTGGTGAATTCAGGCAGATAACTGCCAAGCAGCAGGTGATTTCCTCACCGATTTTATTTTACAACAGTACCTCTGGCCCATTATTAATAAGATGGGTAACAGAACGAGTCAGGATGTGAATGAAGTGATGGTATTGCTTAGGAAAAGGTTGTAACGGCCACACTTTATTTGTCAATACCTATGCATCAACTAAAAGATGCATGAACCTAGCAATGTATAAGAAGTGACAATCAGAATCTGACATATTTTTGGTAAGCAAACCTTCCATGTTGCCTCCATGAGCTATCATGTATTATTAGTTAGTATAAAACTACATTTGTACATCGTAACACCAGCCAGTATATTGATTTTCCCCAATGGATAAAGCACATATGTTATATGTAATCAACAGAAATTGATCATACCTCGTATGCGCTTATGTCAGAGAACATCACCTGCATAAAGAAATCTCATTAGTTCAGAAATGCAAGCAATACAACGATGGTGATGATTGAAGCCATTACTATCACTATCAATGGATTCCAAACACAAATCTCAAGTAATCCAGTAATATCTATATTGTACCTTCTTTCCAGTATCCACCTCACTAACGTCAGCACCAATTGAAAGAACCTGAAATGAATCCTCAGTCATACTTGGAACAAGATGTAAAATCTACTATACATGAAGGAGCATAGCTAGTCAGCTAACACAACAAAAGAATGCCATCAATTATTGCAACTCACCTCTCCAACAAGGTACCGTTCAAATTTAACAGCTGATTTGGGCAGCAGAACTCCCCCAGCTGATTTCTGCTCAAGCAAATTGCACATATTTTCAATTACAAACACACACTAGAATTTTGTGAAAGCGCGTGTATCTACAGTTCTACACAGCTAATAAATTTAGAAATTCTTTGCAAAATAAAAGGTCAATAACTTTCAAGCTAAGTAACATGTCTAAACTTCATACATCGTAATGAAAATAAGTAGACAATCTGGAAACAATCGAAAATATCAGCATGGCAACTTATCATAGCTCAGATACGAACAGAAGGAAAGTGAACTTGAGCCCATAAGTTCACATTTCACAACAATGCACCAACTACGATCACAGCACTGGTGCCACTAACTACAACTATCACTGTACCCCAACTTACTTCAGGCTGAATCACAGAGAAACTTGAGCACTAAAAAGTCCGATATACAGCAGTAGCAAGCTACAAGTCACCTTTGCTCATCAGTAAAGACGCATAATTCTGCTCATACATTTGAGAAATTGAATGGTAATGTTCGTTGAACTATATACACATTTCCATTTTTCTTCCATCCCATGTAATACTCATTCATACTTATGTGTATTTATTCGACATATTTGACCCTATTTAAACTTCAATTTAACTGAAACTCTTGAACTTCCTACACAGTTTGCTTATTATTTGTCCTACAAAATGCAAAATCCAATTAAGAACATTATCCTAATTGATTTTGGAACACATAAGTACCTCAGCTAGCTCCTCGAGACGAACCAAAACCCGATCACCTTGCGGCACAACCTAGCATTAAAAACAACAATCCAGCTCCAATTTCAGCTCACCACCATCATCAACATTTGAGAAACATAAAAGTCAAACCACAGCAACAAACAAAACCTTAGTTGGTTCATATCTCTTGGCAATTGCATTGACCCTCAACGAATTCGTCCTCAAACCTGCTCAGAAACAAAAATAAAAAAGTAATCACACAAGTATGATGTGACAATCAAAATTGAATTGGAAATGGATTGTTACCTGAGGAAGAAGGCACTTTTACTCTGTGAGAAGTGAAAGGGTTAGCTAGGTTGAGGAGAGAAGATGACGCCATGGATAAGGAAGTGAAGTGATAGAAGTTTTAGGTTGTGCAGTCAAGTGTTGTACCTTGGTTCTGCTATAGTGCTATCGATCTGTTACCCGTAGCTATAAATGTACAAGTGATAAATTTTTCAAGGCTTTAATCCAGGCCCACTTCAAATTTGTTTGGGCCATTTGATAAGATTGTCTTTCTCCAGAACGTTCGCCTTACTACTGGACCTCCGATTCTCTATTCATCCTATCTATCGTCTTTATTACTCCTCCCGTTTTAAATTGGACGATACATTTTAACTTTTCATATATTTAATATATTTTTTAACTGCTCAAGTATAATTTTAAGTGTCAAATCAAATGACTAGTTATAAAAATGTGACAAACTATATACTCTTTCTTTTTGACTGGTGTATAATTTCTAAATGTAAATATTTTTATTATTTGTGGCATAGCATATATACTTCTTTCCTTTTCAATACAATATATAAATAACTTCATATTTTATTAACATGGATAAAAGTGTGATAAAGAAAAATAAAAGATAAATTCATACCGAACGGATTAATAACCATCCAATCCAATTTAGGCATATCGGAAATATCGGCAGGTGATAAAATGTGTTAACTAAATGAGAGTAAGCTTGCATTTAGCCATGTGCATTGGTTTCCAAAGTTGGGTAGGTGAATTGGGCAGAAACATATCTGCAACCTTTTTGTGGTCTCCAAATATTGTAGGGAGAAATGAAGAAATTAAGGAGCAATACTATATCCATGCTTGTCAAAGCTAGTATCATCTTAATTCCTTGTTTGCCAATAAATTAGGTAGGATAGTAATATTTTAATTTGTTTGTTTGCATTGCCTGGAATCTGAATTGCTTTATTAATCATCTCATCTCATCTC
The DNA here is from genome assembly GCA_036897095.1 of Plantago elongata. NCBI lineage: Eukaryota > Viridiplantae > Streptophyta > Magnoliopsida > Lamiales > Plantaginaceae > Plantago > Plantago elongata. Next base: position 15,206 of record JAYMSP010000277.1, on the reverse strand, counting down.
TTATTGTGAAATGTGAATACAACAAAAAAGCGAATATTGTGAACTTGTCTGTCATATACTACAAGTTAAAGATATATGGGAAACTAATGTACATATTGTTATTGTAAACATGCAACTTACTTTAGTCTTAACTCTTTACCTGTCTGTAGTGTACTTAGTATCTTATCCATCCTATTTTCTATAACAAAATAAAAGACTTCTTCTGGTCAATTATGTGTCATGTCACTATACTTATGCTACAATGAAGATGTTTAGGTGTCATAATTTCATTTTCCTTTACCGATTTATTGAGGTTGATTGGTATAGAATTTAAATGGATATTTGGATAGATTTTGATGAAATTGTGTTTGGAATAGAATTGAAATTGGAGTATTTAAAGTGTATTTTAGGCCAAATCATTGTTTATCGAGCCAAATGAACCGATTACAATTGTTTCCCAAACGCCCCCTTATTTACTTTCTATATTATAATGTTTATAACCAAAATTGATCATGTCACACAATGAATAAACCCCTTATACTCTCACATAATAGACTGCAAACTTTATGAACATAGGTTCAAACTGAAAAGCCATAGAATAAAAATTTAGGAGAATGTTAAACGCATGACCGATTCTATTAAATGCAGGGCAGATATGTAAAGGTCCAATAAATTATATAAATATAGAATTAGTCCCAATTTTCGTAAAATTTATCAAATTATCACATCTTCAATAATATATGAACGTATATGCACTACGATGCCATAACGTAACGAAAATCAATATTATAAAATCATTAGTTATACTTACAGATAATGATGAATTTGAGATGTTTATATTGTTATAATTCATATTCGTAATCGTTAATTTTTATTTAATTATAATTAAATTAATTAACTTTATATCAATAATATTTTTTAAATTAAAAAAAATCAGGTCTGACCAGTGTGTCCTGGTCAGAACCAGCGGTCCTGGCATATATGCCGATTGGAGCGTTGCTGCGATCGGAGCTGTGCAGCTCCGACCAGATCGTCAAAGAAGATGATCGGAGCTTTTCCGGTCAGTTCGGGACGGCGGAGTTCTTTGTTCTTCGTGTTCTTTTAAATTTTCTTCAATTTTTTCGGATCATATGATTGAATTAAATAAATATGTTTCGATGATTTTGTAGGTAAATTTATAATTATTTATAATTATAGGACTATTTTATGAATTATAAGAGTTATAGTGTTGTTTCTAATTTAATTATGAGATCACATTACACTCTCGGTCTAGTGCTCGAATTCCCAGAAGAACAATGCTTTGAAGAAGCAAATAAAACCGAAAACGATATTCAGACCGTTTTCATGCACTTTGCGAATATAAATACTCTAGAAAGATAATAATTGAGTGGGATCCAGACTTGTTTGCTATTGTTAGACATTTGTAACTATATGGTAAAATTAATTTTAAACATATTTTCTTATAAAACTAATTAGATAGGGCATAAATTGTTGTAAACATTGTGGATACATGTAATGTAATAACAAAAAATAAATGTTGCACGAAAACATCACTAAGCTAGATTTGCTGGAAACAGATAAACTGCATGACATTAGATCCATGCTTATAGGGGATTGAGTTATGATTACATATATAATTAAATTGATTAAGACATGGTAATTATTAAGGTGGACCACATTAATCCATTAATTATTTAGTTAATGAAGAGGTGGATTCATTCGATCGATCACATATTCACATGCATGTATGGTTGGAAGATTGTTGGTTGGTGCAGAATGGAATGTAGAAATTATAAACTAGCAAGAATTAAGCAGAGTTTAATTCTCATACATTCTGTGTTCTGTCCTTCCAGCCGTACATTTCGCATTTGGAGTATTTTGCATTCGGAGTGCCTACGAATCGTTTATCTATCACCTTATTAACATTTAACATTTAATTCGTGAATAATATTTAGTGTTCGTTTTTATTCTAAGTAACCAAAGCTACTTGCAATTGATAAAAATGATTTGTAGTGATAATTAAGACTCTACATAGTAAGTCAACTTGTAGAAAATTCCCTTGAGCTTCAAGAAATGGACACTTTGACCTCATCATTCTAAATTCCAAAATGACTAAGCAATGATAGTCTATTTTGAAAATAAGTAAACTATAAACACCAAAGAAATAATGCACAAAACAATTTAGCAACTATTAGACCAAGACATTCTTGATTTACGCCTCAAGTAGTGAAGTCGACACTTTGTACTCATCCTCATTCCTCAACATTTTGAAACCACGTACCAATGCAATTATTTCCCTAATCGTCCAAAAAATAATTATTTCACTACTACTATTCAATTAATTCCACGTTCGACTACTAAAAGTCAATAATTGTTAAATAAATATATATATAACAATTCCAACCCAATTTTCTATTTTTAAAGGATTACATATGACCGGAGTTTGGCAAATACACCATACATTTAAATGCTACTAGTATTTTACATAAAATGACATGAAAGAGACTTGTAATATTTATGACTTTGCATCATAAATCAACTTGCAAACTATTTCCGTTGAGCTAGCTGCAATAAATGGACATATCCGAATGCACAAGCTTGCAATCATCATCCATCCAATGTAAACACCAAAAGTGTAAAGTTCACAAAGACAATCTACACTTAGATATCGACTATGTAATAAAATCCAAACTAACATTCAAAACAGTCATTTCATTCCGTTCTAAACTAAAACCAACAAGGCATTTCATTCCGGTTGAGAATTAAACCCTTTTAAATTAACGAATTAGTAGATATATATCGCATGAACAAAAAGAACGAACTAATGTAATGTAGTATTAAAAACACGGATTTGCCCTGCGGAATTGTGTGTACAATAGACAAAACTAGCTACCTTAATAGCTCATTGAATAACAACTACTACTACTATTACTAATTAATAGCCGGAAAACCACCGGAAATACTCGGTGATTTCCTCTCCGGCACGTTGGTTTGCCTCCAAATCCGTATCAATATTATTCCGTCGACTACTCCCTGTAAAAAACCTCCCGGACGAACCCCTAAACGAGGAGGACGCTCTGTCAATATAATCCCTGAGCCAATTCCTCCCACTCCCTCCTCCAGCCACCTCCGCCGCCAACTCCTCTCCCGGCGGTTGAACTCCACGCGCCGACGGCTCCTTATCCCCTGTCCGTCGAGAAACCGACCCTACCGAAACCTCATACTCGTTCTCATCCACGACGTACTCGAACGAACCCCCTATCGAGTATGATCTCGAATTCGACGCTTCTTCCTCCTCCTCATGTTCTGTATTAATCCGTCTGTCACTTACGCTCCCAATCTCAATCCTAAAGCTGTTGCTGCCGTTGCTGGTGCGGATTTTATCGAGCACGTCGGCTTCGGAGGGGAATGCGATGGACCTGCAGAGAGGACATGTGTGGTTGGAGAGGATCCAGGAGTCGATGCAGTCGGAATGGAAGGCGTGGCAGCAGAGTGGCAGGAGGCGGAGCTGATCGTGCGGGTGGAATTTGGATAGGCAGACGGCGCAATCGGCGGTGGTTAGGTTTCCGAGGGAGGAGAAGGTGAAGAGAGGGAGTGAGGTCAGTAATAGTAACTGATCATCATTGTTGTTGGTTGAAGAGAGGTGATCAGTGCGGCGGTGGTGATCGGTGGAAGATAAAACGACGACGTCGGAGTGTGTGCGGAAGGAGCGGTGGAATTTGCGAGAGAGGAGCTGGAGGAGGAGGTAGATGCCCACGGAGACGATTATGGCTGAGGCGATTATGATGATCACGATTATTATCGACGATGTTGTCGGAGTCGTGGTTCGTGGTGCGGTCGTGGTGATTGCCGGTGGTGGTGGTGGTGGTGGTGGAAATGAGGACATGGTGGTTTGAGAGTGAGAGGATTGGGAAGTGATTTTGGGGGAGGGAGATTGGTATTTATGGTTGCTGGTGAAAGGTTGTTGAAATGGATTTATGGAACTGTTTCCTGTTTTTTTGTTTTTTTCTTCCAAAACTCCATGTCTATGTGTTGTGTACGGTACAATAGTATTACACTTTGTTATTTCCAACTCAAAATTAATTTGGTTTCATTAGGTTTAAATAGTTTTCTTTAACAATAATTTATATTACATTTTAATTTGATACAGTCCGATTCAGTTCAGGTCAAAAAATTATAATTAGTGATAACATAATCTTACTTTACTACCACTCTCTCAATATATTTACACACTGGATAAGGACAAATTTACTACATAATCCAAATTGGTCCAAGGATAATCTCCTCATTTTTATTTTTTTCAAAATGAATAAAAGTGGAATATTGGAAATAGTAGAATACTAAATAATTTATGATTCTGATTGTTAATTCATAAATTGGAAAATTTGAATTATAAAATATTAATTAATGGAAATGTGATAGTGGAATGTTCGAGATGATTTTATTATTATGAAGGTATTGCATTTTCTATAGAGTATTTAAGGTAAAAGGATCAATATTACAAATGAAAGTACAAAGTTTTATGTGGGAAAATTTTAAAGATGAAATATGAAAGATTTTATGGGGAGGGAGAAAGTAATATAAATTGTAACATTGTTGAGAGGAAATAGAGAGAAGAGAATAAATAATTTATTTTGATGTGTTAAATAAAAGAGTACGTATATTTATATGAGAGAATTAAGATTATAGAGATCCCGTAACAATTGGACGTATAACAGTCTAATTCAATATCAAACTCGTGTATATATATTTCCTAATGAATATAACTTTTTTAAGCTTTCATGTCACACTCTACATGACTTGAGTACTACAAAGGAAAAGAAAAGAAATTCAAGGAAAATCAAATTAGTTAACAGCATGAGTGGAGGAAAATCCTTCAGTTTCCACTTCTCCTATTGATTGGGAACTTTTTGGGAGATTTGCAGGTTGCTTGCCTTTAAGGATTTATTAGATTTACCAGTTGTTTACATATCATTATAATTCATCTATTAGAAATGCAATACATTTCTATTGGTACTATTTATCAACTACTATAAATTTTCATTGACATAGATTTTTTTTCAATAGTACTTTACCTTATAAGATGTATGAAGTGTCTATTGGATGGATTCAGATGGATTAATTAGTAAAATTAAAATTATCTGATACGAAAAGTTGAAATTGAAACGGGACTACTACTAAAATATACTATTTAGAAAAATTGCTGAGATGCAGCATATACGTATGTATGTTTGGGAATTGAAGTGGAGAAGAGATCAGTTGAAGGAATTGAATAGGGGGTAGAGTATTAAAGGCTTTTGTCTCCAAATAAATATATACTATACTAGTTGTTTAATCAACTGCTTCATTCAATTATTCCATTTCTTCTTTTCAATTTTCTTTCATTTATTATTAGAGCAAGAATGATGAAATGATTTCTTCAAATGTTTATGGAAACTCAGGAAAGTATGGCATGGAGGATATGCGTGGCAGAGGAAGAGTAAAGCAACTACATATATATACTATTCATTTTTCTTGGTTTTATGGTGTGCCACATGCTGAGATGCACATTGAACTATTTAGTAGAACACGTTGGTACTCGATATATAATTATTCGACCTCAGTTAACCGAGTGAAGATAATATCATTGACTACTGATGTGATAACTGGTAAGCCTCTCATAGAATATGTAACTGCTAATTAATATTTCGGGATGAGCACTGCGTTTTTCTAAAAGCTTTCGGTATCTTTTGATTTGTACATGCTTTGTTTATGTGATGCATTATCTTTGCAGGTAATGGTGCCATTGCAAACGGCTGAGGTCCTATTACATGATGAAATCACACGTTTGATGTCAAATTTGTGGAAGTGATCCAAGTTATATACTGAGAAGCGAAGTAGCTGATCTTCTGACTAGTTTAGCAAGCTAGTTCTTGGTTTCGACTAGATGTAGTTCCCTTCATCCCTGACTGTGTACGATGTAGAATGATGCCTAGAGTTTGGCTAGTCACCCCTGAGTTACTTAGAGTGTGTATGTATAAATAATTAGAGGAAGGGACAGCGAGGGACGTTATTTACCTATGCGAAACATGCATTGTACATTGATATTTTATGTGCTTGAATAAAGTAAATTTTAAAACAAAACAAAAAATGTACTTCGTAAAATTAGTCATCGGATAGTTGAAGTTATAATATCGCACTGATTTACACAAATAGAAGTTTTCAAATGTTGATACGTCGAATTCTCATGGAAGTTCGCGAATCCGATTGATAAGAAGGTTTTCCTTGATTTCCCAGCTATTGGCGACAACAAACTAAGGAAACTGGCCTTTGCGGTAAATCTAACATTGCTCTTATTCTACATATTTCGCTATATATTTTTAATGTATTTTATTTCCATTTGTATATCATTTCATTGACCAAGTGTAAGTAACTACTGACATTTAAAGAGAAGTCGGTTTTCTATTTTATCTAAATGTTACATTGAAAAAGAATTTACGAGTGAATGTCTACTATCTTATTATCTTTAAAAAACCTAAAATAACATATGAGTCATATATTCAGTGAAACACCTTTCTTGCCTATTGATTGTTTGTCTTTTTTCTCAACCTACTTAAATTCTATCCATGGACCTCTTAGAGGTTCTAACCAAAGAGCATACAAATTCCAAAAATGCTTAGTTTCTCCTTCGAAAACTACTTCACCAACTGGGGAATGCATTAGATATTTTCCCAACAAGTAGGTCCTTTGGCAGATTCTACATTATCCTCAAGGCGTTGGTCTGGAGAAAAGTAAATGGATCATTTCATGTGCAATTAATCTCTAAGCAAAATGTAGTGTATACTTTGATATAATTTCTTCTCACGTAAAAATTGAATTAATGAGAAAATGTTGGATCTATTCTAGTCTTAAACAAAGTCCATGGATTTATGAAAATGAATTTTCAGAATAAGTAGTTGAGAAGCTGCAAGATATATTACAGAACGCAAGGTAGTTTGACTTAATTGACAGACCACTTTAGCTTTTGGAAAGTAAGTTAGGAGAAGCAAATTAAGGTAAGGCTGTGAAATCGCAAAAGTTGCTTACCTTACATGTACAACCTCAGAATAAACCAAATTAAAGCACGATCCTTTGCTCCAATGTGGAGGTTTGTGCCAATTAATTAATAATTACATGATGAGTAGTACCGAATGAGAGACTATTAAAATACTTTTAGTCCATAATGTTTATTAACATTGAACTGAATTAAAATGAACTAAATAAATTTAAACTGAACAAGTTTGCAGACAAAGATAGTGAGTTGCAAGTTCTTATGATCTACGCAATAGGTGGGAAGTGACTTAGCTGATGAACACTGTCCAGATTTTTGCATTATGAGAAATTCATTAATTTGAAGGTTTTGTCGTGCTATTTTTTCTTTTTGTAGTTGATACATTTGTGTCTTGTTTTGTTGTATTTCTGATTGATTTGGTAAGTTCCAAATCCTTGGGGGCACCTGACACATGAAAAACAGAGTAAAATGAGGCGAGATCAATGGAAGACTCATCTACGTAGCAAGAATGCCAGAGATTTTAAGGAACAAAAAATTGTGTACATATTAATCAAGCACTATATGCAATATTCAGTGGCCAAGTATCATGAACACCGTATATTGACCTCTCCTCCACAATGCCATAGAGACGACGTACATCAGTCATGCTTAGGCCTGCAGAAGCAAATCTCTTGATATTTCTAATCACCAGCCACTTTGGTGAACGCAAGCCTCAAAAGTCTTATGAGCTGCATTTTGGTCACGGCCATCACGAGCGGTAAACGTTATTCAGCATACATCGTTAAAGAAACACAACATCACACCAGCAAATTAATTGGAAGGACAAATAGTAGCTAGATGAAGTTGAGACAGGAGGGAGTATATCGTATTAGTAATATAAAAAGAAACCGGGTTTCCTTCATCTTTTAAGATCAGCTGCTGCACTTTATCGATAGTTCAGGAAGCTAGAGTGAGTTCAAATCAAAGGATTCTTCATACCTGAACAGATTTGTAGATGTACTACAAAATAGTCAGAAAAACTTCACCAATATTCTCGAGTGCTCCAGGTAAAAGAACCTGAACTGGAAACTAAGTCCGGCAGACTAAAGGCCTGTGTAGGCTATGACCATACAGTCATGACTTCCCTTCAGTCCCAAATTACTCCCAACTGCCAGGCCACATAACGATCACATCCGGCAGTAATGCCACAACAAATACTACATTGTGCTGAAAATGCAGATGATCGGCCATAAACATCCAGGGAAACCAAACAAGCAAAACCAACAACATACACCATCCAAAATCCTAATTTATTATTCCTTCCGGAACCTGTAAACAGATACTTGTCCTGCAGGATATAATCATTTGAAACTGAAAGGAGAGCTGCTCCATGAGGTGTTGGTCATGGAGAAAGTAAATCATTCATTTCCCATTGCCTTTAAGTTTCTTTTAAGACTCATCACTCTTTTGATTACATTAAAAAGAAGTATTCTATTACAACAAAAATCTATTCCTCCAGTCAAATGTGTGAAACAGACACAGATGGCAGAGAAATAAATATCTATCTATAAATTAATGGATCAAAGTGATCTGTTTAAGCTGCCAAATCCATGAGTACATCAATCCGAACGCACAATATATAGAGATTATCATAAGCGGTAAAAATGGAAGCTTGTCGTCAAACATGGCAGGGTGCAGAAACTGTCCCCATATCTCAACTATGAAAAATCCGAACAGGTAACACTTTCCTATGCACCCAATATCAAAAGCAGGAGTCGCCGATTTTGTTTCTGTGCCCTTCGATGATGCACTTGGTGTACTTTCAGAAAATCGCAAGGAAGACCCAAACCACATCAGAAGAGCATGTAATAACAGGAGTATAACCTTGATTGGATATTCTTGAGCCTCAAAAAGGAGTGGGAAAAGCGAGTAATAAGACACTGCATAGAAATATTTAATTATGGGACATTAGTGTTAGTATATAGAGCATATAAATGTTGTGCAGTTGATGTAACTTTTCAAATTAGCTAACTGTTTAGGACAGTCAGAAGGCATCTGCCGATAGATCTATTCACTAATTAGAGCAGGTTTCTCCTTTCTAGGGTTGCTTCGTCTCTGTGGAGATTGGTTTGTTTACTTTATTTATGAAGCGCAGCTCTCTTGGTTCGCCAAATTCTATCTTTTCCTATCCAGATATTCTCTCGTCTCACTAACTTGCTATAACAATTCTCAAACTGGGAAAAGAACAAAATCAGAAACTGAATAGTTCTAGGCAAGCAAGTGCTATACACCAATGTTTACGTTTTAGGTTGGCTCATCAAATTTGAGTTCACTACGTGTGTGTGTGTGTGCGCGCGAGAGATAGAGAGAGGGGGGGGGGGGGGAGATTACTTCCAAGAAAAAGAATTCAAACTACCTCAAATTCAGGTAATCAAAACTTCTAAAATGATAAGGAAGAACTTAAGTACCTATGGACAAAACAAAGTAATGCTTGGCATCCTGAGTGCTCTTCAGGGCTGTAATGGCTAGAGGAATCACAAAGTGAAGGGATGCCTTTTCGTGAACATGCCACCCAAACATAAACCCACATGTATAAGCATAAGATATCCATCTGGAGATCATCCTTGGTTGGGGATTCCTCCAAACTTTTACCAAGCATGGAAGTATTGCCAAAATCACCATAATGAATGTGATCAAAGGAGTAATCTGCATTTTGTAATGATTTTAAGAAATCACATCATATTCCCGCAATCAACAGCATTGATAATAAAACAGTGTATGATTGGCAATCTAAAAGTTCAGGGCCCTACTTTGCTTCTAGTACTTTCAGAACTCATCTTAAAGGAATGCATAAGCATGAAAAACCCCTGGAGCACAAACAAATACCGATAGTGTTCCCTTCCATAAATATTCCTAGTAAATAACGCCGAGAGTCCCAAACATATGTGGAGTTTCGCCATTGGTTTAGAGTTTGGAGTTTAAACACAACGTAGCAAGCAACTAGAACGAAGCTACAAGATAATGTATGGTGAAAAACTCAAAATTATTACCGTGGGTAAGACAGCAAAAGGTGAGGAGTCTCCAACTAAGCCTCCCGTAAACGAGGCTTTTGGTGCTTGTATACTGAATCCTAGTTTCACAAGAAAGAATGCGAGAAACTTATCCAAAATTATATAGAAGACCCAGAAATTTGGAGCCCAGTAAGCGTGGCACAATCCCCGGCCAAAAGGAAACATGCGTCGGAAAACTTGTTCTATCTGCAAGGTGAAAGAGATCACTGAATTGTTAATGCCTGTAGGTATAAATTTCTGATGAGGATCCAATTAGTATTAGTAAAAACGAGTTTTACAAAAGAGACAGAAAAAGAGGCAGGAAGACGTAGCATGCAGGATAGTTCAGCTGGGCATGACATGCTAAAAAGTTCTGGAGTACTCTACTGTGCATTAGCTATTCAAGAATGATCCTTTTAAATTAATGTGAGCAAGAAACCATTGAGCTTTCCGTTCCAATGTGAATATAGAGAGGCATATTATGTTGTAAACAACATAGAAATTTTTTACAGGATATATGCAAAGTTTCAAGTGAATGCTTCTTAAGTCTTGACCTAGTAACAATATCTGTGTACCAAATAGATACAGATAGTACACTACTAAACCCAAATGTGCAAGAATTATGAAGATTAACTTAGATACCTGAGTGGACATATATATATATATTACGTATAATAAGAATCCAGCCAGGGACAGGTAGAATAGCTCTGTGTGTGCAAGAGAAACCTCAAAAAGCATATATTTACTCTAAAACACGAGGCAGTCAAGATGGCATATAACATGTTACCTGGCCATAGTAAACGAACGGCCCATACGTGACATAAAAAACCAGCAAAACAGCACTCCCCATCATCACCAGCTTCCCAAACCCCTTAACCAGCCCACCTCTACAATAATGCCTCAACAAATAAACGAAATACACCGGCCCAGCCACCGCAAATAAATGCTTAAAACAAATCAACCCCGCGAAAACAAACCCCCCAAGCAAATCCCTCCCTTCCTCCAACAAGGAAATCGACAACAACAACATCCCCAGCAAAAACCCATTATACTGAAAATGCATATGATCCACTATAAACAACCCAGGTGACCAAACAACCAAAACCCACATCATAAACCTCTCCAAACCCCCCAAGTTTCGATTTTTTGTCAGCCTGTGAACCGAGTAGATCAACGCAAAGTCAGAGACAGAAACAGAAAGACGCTGGAAAATGATGGTCCGATCAGATGCGTAATTGAGGCCAAATTGGAGGTGGATCATGGTTGGGTCGACAATGGAAGCAAAGAAAGAGAGGAACTTTTCGAAATAGGCGAAGAGAGGTGGGTAATCGAGAGTCCATGGACTGGTGGTATCGGAGTACCATTGAGAGAGGGGTAGGGAGTGTGTGAGAGCTAGCCAATTGCGATGGACTTCGAAATCAGTGCTCCTGTAGGAAGGAATCAGGAGGACTTTCACGGCGGTGGCAACTAGTGCCGGCCACCAATTCACCGTGGCTTTCTGGTGGTGATTTGGGGATTTTTTCATCATCGACTTCACCTCACATGGAGCTAGCTAAGCTCTATGGACTGTGGAGTTGTAATAAATTCTTGACGAATCTGACGCTCTAGTCCGATCTCAAAGCTTTAGCGAATTACAAGCGAGTTGTTTTCGTGTTGAGCTTGAGTGGTACTCCTGCATCTCAGAATTTATATCACATTTTGGTGAAATTGTGTTTGGAATGAAATTGAAATGTGGATATTTAAAATGTATTTTAGGCCAAATCACTATTCATCGAGCCAAATGGGAGTATTTAAATGCCTGGACAATCAGCCCCTTAATTTTGAACAAAGGGGTGTAAATATTGAGAGACGAATGTATATAAATTGTAAATGAGTTGTAATATTGTTAAAATGGTACGGTGAGATAGTGATATATGTATAAGTGAAATATTATATAGATATTTATCGTAGAACGAAGAAATTACAACTTTACGAGAAAAGTTGACTTTGTTTGCATTCAAGTCAAGATATATGTTCAATCACAGAAAATTTCTAGTTAAAATCCTTTTAACATATAATATTGTATTATAAAATGCACATAATAAAAATTTCATAATATTCATTTGATGAAATGATATATAATTTTTTATTATATTATAGTGTTACCTCAATTATTTTTTCAACTGTTATTTTCAAACCGGCTGGTGAGTCTCCTTTATATTGACATAAATAACACCATAACTTTTGGACATATATTGGGCCTTTGATCGTCCATTATCAGCCCAATAAGTGAATCATGTAGTCTGGACTTTGGAGCACTCGCTGTTAGCTAGTAAAGAGAACTGTAGTGTCTCTCGAATAGATTTCGAATCGAGAACACTCAATTCTAATTAGATTTTTATAAAATTTTAAATATAAGACTGTAATTGAAATTGAATTCTCTCAATTCAAATTGTATCATAAATAACTAAGGTTAAGGCCTTGATAATTAAGGAGATATACGAATACTGTTGGATTGGAAAAAATTATTACTCCTTTCGTTTTTTAATAACTTTCTAATTTTCTTTTCCGAGTTATATTAGAAGCTTCGTAACTTTATAAAAATGGAAAAAATTTATCCTACTAGCTAATTCTTTATTAGTTATCTTCTCTATTTTATCATAATTGTATTCAATATATCTCTTACTTTATCCACACTTACAACTTCACAAATATAATTCCTTTTACAAACTATGTTTTTTTTATTACAATTGCTTTAATTGATGAGAAAGTTAAGATCTACGAAGCTCTTATCGGAACGGAGGTTTGTCTGTCCGATCTTTTTAAAGCTTCATATGTGGTTGTTTTCTCTAGTATTAAGGAATAATAATAATATACAATAAATTGTGTGGGATATTATGTTGATAAAGTTTGAGTGGGTGATAAATTAAGTGAGAGAGTGAATGAAATGATGGTAAAAATAGGAAAGAGGTACAATAAAGAATAAGTCGGTAGGATAAAAACTTTCAATTTATGAATCAGGAAGTTTTTTAATGATAAGAAAAAAGAAAAGTTAGGAAGTATTAAAAAGATCAGAAAGAGTGCTACGTAGATTTATTATATAGGCTTTTTTTACCACTAGATTTTCAGCTGAATTTTCAGTTCAATGAACTTTTTTTAATAAAAAACTCATTACGTAAATGTACAGATTTTCAAATAAGTTAGCTGGTTTGGGAAACTAACCAAGTTAGCTGGTTGGAAAAAAAACTACTTAATCTATTATCAGCTAATTATTCAGTTACCAGCTACCTTTTCAACTACCAGCTATCTTTTTAATTAGGTTTATTAAATAGGGCATTAATAAAATTAAACAAAATTAATTGAGGAGAGAAAAGTATGCACGCGCACACCTTAAAACATTCGTTAATAAATAAAAAATTATTGTAACATGAGTTTTGTGGTTTAATTTCTACATCAATTTCGAATATACAGACTATTTCTCATTCATACAACTTTTGCTTTTGATCACAAAAAGTATGTACTATTATGTCACAAAATCTGGTAAACATCTAACTCAGAGGTGTCATCCTTGCAGAGTCAAACAAAAACAAACTGATGACATAATTAGTCACACACACACACAAATAATGACTCACTTCCATGTATTTTAAAGTCAGCTCTCAATAGATTGAACTTTAATAATCCTATTAATTATTTCTCCAAAGACTTTCAACTTTCCTTCCTTTATAAGACATCTTGATTCTGTAGCATATACATGTTCAATAATCTTTATTAAAGTAGTTGTAGTATTTCATTTTGAACAAGTAATAGATATTCTAATTGATTATGTTAATAAATATTTGAGATAGAATTTGAATTGAGAAAACTCAATTTCATTTGTATTTTTGTGTATACGAACTACCTAAAAATTCACGATTCGAACATGTTGAAAATTGGGAAACTGAAATGTGTTGGGAAGGAAGGTGTATGATGATGTTCTCCAAATTGGGAAATTTTGCTCATGAAAAGTGTAATTCAAGAGAGGGAAAGGAATATACTCATCATGCATATGAAAATTGAAAAGGATCGGATCGATCCCATATTATGGACCAAGTTCATCCTCATAAATACGTTAACAAAACCAAATGTCAAGATCATTCCTACGTGTGACTAGCAGGGCTGAGTTTTATTGGTGGATGGAAAATAATTCCAATTGTTTAAAGATTAAAACTAATAATGATACAAACCATTACAATCAATCCCATTGCATGTTTAAACACGAGAAGTGTGTTTTAAATGGAGTAGCAAGAGAAACATGACCAAAAAAGATTGATATGTAATTAGGTAACTTTATATCTCCCATCGTCCCATCAAACTTCATTAGAATTATCGTGTAGTTTTATACAGAAAATTAAAGTAATGATAAAAGATAAAGACAGTGGGGAAAATATACTTTTACCACTAAAATGTGTAATTTTTGTGTAAAATTAAAAATTGTTTATTATTTCTTAGTTGTGGGGTAACTTATTAATAATGTATAAAGTTTGGTGAAACAGTTTGAAATGACAAATGTATGAAGTTTGCTAAGACAGAAAGAGTAGTGTTTGTTTAACACATTAAATGTTAAAAGTTGAGTACCTAATTCCTCAAGCTTAATTTATGAATACGTAATAAGTTTACATTCACAAATATGCGAACTAACTTTTCGAGCTCTAGTTATGCTAAATAATTTTTAGTTCGGGCCATTTAATTTGAGTTTTAGTCGAGCTCAAACTGTAAAAAGTTCGTTACTGATAAATGGTATTCGTATACATTTCATTCAACCTAGTTTAGTTCCCCTAGAATCGATTATATTTAGGAATAATATCAAAACCCACCCCTCCTTTATAGCCTCAGTTCAGATTGGTCCCTGTTGTTTAAAGTATTACAAATGATTCCAAAAAATGAACTGTTTTCTAAAACTAATTACAAACAAACCCAAAAGTCAACGCCGGATTTTTGGGACAGCCGGAGACACACGCAAATGCTGAGTTGGCTTGCCTTGTCACGCCGGAGCACACGCTCATGCTGACTTGTCATGGCCATGTCAGCATTTTCAATTTTTTTCCTTTTCTATTATTAATTCCCTCTGAATTTATTTGTAATATGTTTCAAAGGCATCTGGGTTTATTTGTAATATGTTTCAAAGTCATTTATTTCTTACATTTATT
>JAYMSP010000276.1:0-61358 GCA_036897095.1 Plantago elongata | reverse complement strand
ATATATATATATATATATATATATATATTTATTTATTGAGTTAGTTAGTTAGATATAATAAGGAATTATAATCTAATAATACATTTAAGTAATAACATTAACAAATCATAATCTAATTATACTTCTAAATATTCCTCCTCAGTCACGGGAATTTGATTAACGTTGAGAATGTCCTAAAAAGCGTCAAACAATATTTATGAAAGTTCTTTTGGTGAAAAATTAGCTCATTGGTAAGAATCAACAGATTTCCATGACGTTCTACGTTGATGTTGTACAAGAGCAGGCAATGCAAAATGTATGACCGAACGATGGACAATACCATGGGTAGTTGGTTATGGGCAACGAGGACCCAAATAGTGTACCTTACTGCAGTGGGGTGCTCGAGTCTGTAAGAGTCGGGTGGAAGAAATTTACCCATAGCAAACATAGAGAGACATCC
Source organism: Plantago elongata (assembly GCA_036897095.1). Classification (NCBI taxonomy): domain Eukaryota; kingdom Viridiplantae; phylum Streptophyta; class Magnoliopsida; order Lamiales; family Plantaginaceae; genus Plantago; species Plantago elongata. Next base: position 60,919 of record JAYMSP010000276.1, on the reverse strand, counting down.
AAAATAGGAGAGAATATAAGACCATACAGAGGTGGAAAAAGAAATATCAATGAGTGATCACATCGAGATAGTCCTGAGTAGGCAGAGAAGGGTCAACATGTGATCTCAATAGTCCAAGATACAGCGGAGCAAGAGCTTCAAACAGCTAGCTCGAATGATTGGAGATGGAACAAAAAAACTCTTGAACTCTAACAACAAAATGAGCTTCGGACTAGGAAGTTGTGTGGAATGGGCTGGTGGCGCGTCAGGTTTATATGGGGATGAGAAGAACCCTTTTGATCAAGGCGTGCGACTTCAGGAGCTTAATATGTTCTCAGTACGGAGCGGAGACAACTGCTCTAGGAAATCGATGACGCGTGGAGAAAACGCAGCAGTAGACTGCATGAGAAAAAACATCTCAACTGTATAAGAAGAAGAGAAATCCACTACGTAATTATATGAAGAAGACCTGGCCGGAGGATTGTCCGTCGGACAATAGGATAATCGACGATCGCGAGCAATTACGAGGCGGTCGATGAAGATCGAACAGGCTGGAGCGATCGTTAGGATTCCTCAATGTATTATACTATATAAGAAGATATAGTTACGGAGTTGTTTGGAAATCGGAATGATGGACACTAACACTAGATTCTAATTCTTGAAATTAAAAAAATTAAATCTTTTCTACTTGAATTCCATACTGAAATATAAGCAGCTCCACATACGATTATGTATGCTAGCATTTCTTTTTTAGTTGGTATAGTCGTATGGAGGCGTGGATATATGTTGGTGAATATTGATCTGATACAGACCACCATAATGTCTTTCCGTTGCTTAAACGTTCGGTAATTGTTACTAGTGGTGATAAATTACATCGTCACTTTCTCAATTTGTATTTTGGACGCCTTTTCCATTACGATCTTTAAATGATTGGCAAGATATATACTAATGCAAACAGACTTGCACGTCTCCTCCAGCTCATTCGTTCCATCGCCACACTCGAGGGTGGAAAACTGAAACAAAATAACTATAACAAATTTACATTTGAAATATTTCTTGTAACCTTCTATCGTCAGTAGGTATGTCGCTTTAACTAACGCTAGTCATCTATTTTAACCCATTTTATTAAAATTTCAATGGTGGAGATTGAATAATCTCTTCTCTTCGACACTAAATGATTTCATAAAACGTCGCTCGTATCGCACAAGGTGTTGTACTATGTGAATATGTATCGCTCTAACCCCTTATATCACCCTAAAACATTAAATTATATTAAAATAAATGAAATCATTGTTCATATATTAAAAATGCCGCTACTAAATATTTAATCTTTTAATTAAAATCTACATTAAAATTTGATCAAAAATGAAAAATCCATCAACATCTCCATATACACAATAACACGATAACTCCAAAATTAGACCTACTTATTTCACAAAATCATTAAACTCCAAAATTAAACCTACTTATTTCACAAAATCATTATCGATGTCGTAAATAATTTTATCATTTGGGATACAACTAGATTGGAAAGCAAGATGACAGGTCTAGTTTTCAAGGCACAACTCCTCGTAATAAGCCTACTAATCCGTGCAATTCAGTATTGATGTATTAATTGATTTCATAATTCAAAGGTGGAATTATGTAAGAACAAAGAAAAGCAAGATCGAGTTCTTTGTTGTGGATTTTGTATTTAGTGAATTTGATAATTTCAGAGTCATGTTATTTATTGTAGATGTATTGAATTTTTGGTGAAATTTAAATTAGGGTTCATCAATTTTGGATGTTTTCCAAATTAAGAATACAAATTATGATATGTAATTATAATTTGAATAAATTATGATTGTATACGAAAATGAAAATTTGGTGGAGAAGTTGTAATTTTTAGATATAGTAATAAGTAGCGGTTGAGAGCGATGAAGGACAGTGGTAGAGGGCAATAGCGAGTAGTGATCGAGGATGATAAAGAGCAATGGACACGTGTCATGTGTCAACACCACGACTGATAATAGTCAGGGTAACAACTTAACTGACGGTAGAAAACCTGATTTCTTTCTCTGTGTATCTGAACTTTTCAAGAACTCTCTTTTTTTTTTTAAACGGCAAAATTGTTTTATTAGTAGAGTCAAAATCACAAAGTAATGCTCTCGACGGACAATTACAAGAGAAAAATGGAACACATCGTTCACACCATACATCAAGTACTAGCCTACACCAAAAGAATAACGAAAACTAATACATAAAACTGTCTTGACCATAATGTCTCACAAATTTCCATCACCAAGGGATAATCAATCTTTTTCTCAACATGCTTACTCATCACCGAATCTCAACCTTTCGAACCAGTTGCATACTAGTCGATGTTTTGTGAGTATCCTGCAATATTATATATTAATTATACGACGTTGTGTGTAAATTGTAAATTTTTGTGTATCTATAAATTATGCATTATTATATATTAATTGTACAATTGAATTTTTTTATGTACGAATATCAGACTCTAAGTACCTTTTGAATTATGAGTTTCTCATTTCCACTAGTGCATAGTCATACTCATAGACTCCTAGGTAACGAGCTTCAGCTCAAGGGGCTGTATTAGGGGTGAGAATGGTTGGTTAAGAACCATAACCATAACCACTATTCTAATTTTGGTTATAACCATAACCAATTAATAATAATCATAATCATAATCGAAAAATATTTTCACCGGTTATAATTAGGTCGTATAACCGGAAATAATCATAGGTTTAGGTTATTGATTAATTTTTTGAAAATTCTTTCTTTCTCCAGGTGAAAAATTGCAAAAAAATTATTTTCCGCAAAAAAATATTTTTCGCAAAAAAATTATTTTTCGCAAAAAAATTATTTTTAATGGTTTTTAACCGTAACCGTAACCAAAAACCGAACCTATAATAGTTATAACCGATCGGTTGCTAAATGGTTACGGTTATGACTAATAACCATTTAGGAAAAGTAAGTGGTTATTAGTTGATTATGATAATGGTTATGATTTTTAACCAATCATTTTCACCCTATGTTTGTATTGTAATAGTATAACAAACACACGTTTATTAAATGATTCCCATATTTTTTTAAGTCAGAAGAATTTAAAAAATCGAGACTAGTAGTATTGATTTTGTAAGAATACGTGTAGTTATGCGTCCAAAACAATCAACTAGGAGGAAAGCAAGCAGGCATAATCAACTTAATTAACAAGTCCATTTTTAGTAGGATGATTCATCATCTTTTAAGACCAAACTATTAGGCTGCTTTATTTTATCGTAAATGGTTTATGATTCATCCATACAAATATTATGAAATGAAATTTCAACTTATCCAGTCGCCATGCCCACGGCTCTTCTTCATGCTTCCTACCCACCCAAATTTCTAACCTAATTCACACTTGAGGAAATTAAGAGATTCGGAGCTATAACATAAAACAACTTAATTTGGAGAAAGATGATATTCATAATCAATTGGGTAACTTTTTTTTAGGTATTTCGGATAAGACACTGTCATTTTAGATACATTAGAATTGTATTGTCCAATTTAGGTACTAGACATTAATAATCCTTTTAATTTAGGTACTCCGATCAATTTTGACCAATTTATCTTATTTTTACCAAAAAAAGAAAAACATATAATTAAGGACACATGTCACCTCCTTATTAATTCTGAATTTTATCATTTGTTTTAAAGTTAATTATAAAAATTGTAAAATTTAATAAAAAATCACAAAAATAATATTAAAAATCAATAAAAATTATAAAATATTTTTTATAAAAATAATAAATAAAAAATGTTAAATTATAAAAATTATAAACATTACAAAAATATAGTAATTAATATTATAAAAATTAAATAAATATAAAATAAAATAAAAAAACTTTATAGAAAATTTTTATATTTTTTATAATTTTTTACCATTTTTTTTATAATTATTAATTTTTATATTATTTTATAGTATTTATTATTTTTATAAAAAAAATTTTGTGATTTTTATTAAATTTTATTTATAATTAAATTTACATTTTTTTCAAATGATAAATTTAGAATTAATATGGAGGTGACACGTGTCATTAATTATATATTTTCTTTTTCTATTTTGGTCAAAGTCGGATAAATTGGTCAACTTTGTCTGAAAATTGATCAGAGTACATAAATTAAAAGAATTATTAATATTTAATATTTAAATTGAACAATGTCATTCTGGAGTATCTAAAATGACAGTGTTTCATTCTAGAGTATTCAAGTTCCAATGTGATGCATATTGGATACAATCCACAAATGATTTCAATGGTCCATAGATGTTAGGTTGAAACTCGAGATTATAGATGATTGATGTAAAGGTTGCAGTAAGTGAATTGTCGAGTCTTCGTCGATTAGTTGTGTTTAAGTCGATATTAACTTGATTGTCTTACATTTCAATTGAATTGCTCTTTTGGTTACCAACTTATTTCATCAAGACCAAAGTTGAGGATGACAAAGTGACAACTTTTGCTAGATGGAACACACTATACTTCTACCTTTCCTAAAATGAAGGAAAAGTTAAAACAAAGTATATATCACATTGATGCATACAATTCATCAATAAATATAAATATTCATGCATCTATGACTGCTCTTTTGTTCCCTAGTAATCTTCTAACTTCTCAAACAAAAACTTTGGCCCCCATCTTCGATGTATGTTTGTTTATCCTATTCTTCAAATAAAATATACTAATAATACACTAGTGTATAATGAAAGTTGACATTTCTTTCGGTGCATGATAAGGACCAAAATTGATTTGAGAATTGAATGTTTTGTTTTATTTTAAAAATAGTTTTTGTTTCCACACTGACAAAATATTACATATCTCATAATTCAGGGATAATTTTTCATACTCCAAGATAATACACCATCATTTTAAATATTTTAAAATGGTAGTGTGTAAATACTAAACATCAACCAATTAATTGATTGGTGGTGATCCCAACCCAGACCATCAATATTACCCTAGACGATATAATATCTACCCAACATGGATGATCAAAATTCGTTAATTGAACGTGTAAATTTTCAAACAAGCCAGCTGAAAAATTAATTAGTTTGAGAAGCTAATTAAGTTAGTTTGTTTAAAAAAAAGACTACATAATCCGCATCAATTAATTATTCAGCTACTATCTATTTTTTCAACTATCAGTTACCTTTTCAGTTAGTTATGGTAACCTGTCCATATGGAGACCAAATTTATCTAAAGCTGTATATTTGATCAATCGACTTAAACATCACACCATTGTCCATATAAATTTCAAAAAGAAAAACTCCAAATAATGTACAACAATCATTAACTACACAAAAAAAAAAAAAACTTCAAATAATGTACAACAATCATTAACTACTAGTTAAATGTAGTTTTTACTATAGCCATTACATTGATAAAGAAATAGAAAGAGAATGGACGGTGAGCGATTGATATTAGCGACTAGCTAGACCTCTAGATCCATATAAGGATATACTATATTAATTATTAAAATATTAGACATGTCGCAATAAGGCTATCTTTTTGTCAAAAGAAATGTTAATCGCCTACCATTTGGAAATTTCATTTTGGTAAATTAAGTTTATCGGCTTGACTCTTGAGTCTTGAGTCACATACACTATCTCCAAGTCCTTGATCGGTCTTGACATCATTGCTATTAAATTAGTATATGAACAGCATGAACTAATTCGACATTAATCATTGTTCTTGGTAAATTTCTTGGTTGAAACTTGAAAAACAATTAAAAGAATTTATTCTTACTTGAAGTGGCACTTGTTAGTTTTCATCCCATGACCCTCGAGCCAATTCGCAATCCATGCACAACCAACAAAAATCTGCTAATAAGTAGTACATTATAGGGAAGACAACGAAGTGTAGCTAACCGTTTAAAAACGAAACGTACATATTTTGACACTAACGTTGACGTCAACGTATGAAACAGAATTCAAGCAACAAAATCACAAGTGTTTACTTTGCAACTAAATGTTATGTCCTAGATCTCGAGCACTTAATTCGGCCGTCCTATTCTACAGAGTTTTTAAGAATGAGTTAATGAATAGCCAGACAGAGCATCATTTGGCATTAACTTGATTCCTTGCTTCACAAATTTTGGCCCTTTCTGTCAAGCTCTCTTCATTTATATCAACATAGTAGAATATCCTTTTAAGGGCAAGGCAGCAACATATATACACAGCTTAGATCTAGCTCTAGACAGTGCCAATGTGCTACTATATTGATTCCAACTTTAAATGGCCGTGGACATATCACTTGCTTCTACTTCTATAACTCAAATACAAACGTTTCAATGTTATGTTTTCATAAAATTTACTCTCTCGTGTTGCCTTGCTTATGAAATACCATTCTAAACCCTAAGAAACCATATTCAGGGATAACCTCATTCGCTCAATGGGTCGGATACCCAACTATGAGTGATCGGGTCATTACAAAATCTTAAAACCAGATGTCCAATGCCACTGGTATTGGAAGGATTTGTATCCAACTAGATCATCTAACATGATGACCCAGCTAGCCTTGTAGGACCTTGTCTTGATTGTCGATGTTAATGGAACTTGCATTCAGTACATGGCAATAACATAGCACATGCTAGAAACATTGATACTTTATTTTTGAAACGGCTAAATATTATTAATGTAAACGTAAACATAAAATATGCTCACGCTGCAACATTACATGGGAAAAAAGAGGATACAGAGACATTTTTTCTTTAGATGAAATAAACAAGACCTTTGTCAAGATCATGAAGGAAAGAATGAAGTGCAACAGGATCAAACTGAAGAATTAAGAGGACCTGCTGCAAATGGAAGTATAAGAGAATAAGAAGATTGCGGGAATCACGACTTGAAGAAACGTAATGTGACTTATTCACTCATCACCAAAAGTGTGTTTGGTCCATGTAAACCGGTTCACATCATATTCGAATCAAGGCAGCCAATGAGAGTGAGACACATGTCATAACATAATTTGTACTGTACTGGAGTTTGTTGTAGATATTTCCAGCTATTATGTATTCATTTCTCTTTAGTTTTTAGCTTAGTTTGTAACTATATATAGTCTAGATTCATTGTACAATCATCAATTCAATCAATAACAATCATACTATATTTTATTTACATCATTCTCTAATCATTCTCATATTTGTTTTCATCATTCTTCCATCACTTCATCCGTTTTAATATGGTATCAAGAGCAAAGGTTTGAGAATCTGCAGTACTTTCTGTGTACCTGCAGTATTCATCCTTGTTTCTTTTCATTCAAAATCTTCATCAATTCTTTCATTTTTCTGTTTTCATCATCATCTATGTCAGTTTACCATGTTTGATATAGATCAAAAAGCAGATATTGATCCTCATGGCCAATCCAGTGGAAGACACTCATCCAGGCTTGTTTTACCTGCGTATGAGAATCCTTATGAACCACTGTAAATGCATCACTCAAACCACTTGGTGAACTTTAAGGTGCCAGTCAAGCTCAATGAGCACAACTATGGCAAGTGGTCTAGATCCTTTCTGTTACAAATCAAAATTAGAAACAAGGTTGGATTTCTTCATGGCACAGTTCCCTGTCTTGAAGATGAAAACACTGATGCTTATATAGCATGGACTAAGTGTGATCAGGTCATCTTGGGTTGGATACTCATCTCTGTGTCTGATCAAATAGTAGAAAATCTTGCTTATGTCACCACAACTCATGAAGCGAAAGACTTAAAACTAGATATGCTCAACCTAATAAGGTGATAATATATCAGTTGATTAGAGAGATCAACTCTTTGATGCAAAATGAACTCACAGTTAGTGAGTATTATCTTCATCTCACTAATCTCTAGGAAGAGCTGCTCAACTATAGGCCATTTCCTACTATGGCTTGCAGTGATAAGTGTTGCACTGTGCTCAAGAAATTTCTAGCTATGCATGATGATGATAATGTGTTTGGTTTTCTCATGGGTCTTAATCATAATTTTGATTATCTAAGAACACAAATCATCATGATGCCTGAAATACCACCACTTGATAGGGTGTATGCTATTATCTTGCAAGAAGAAAGGCAAACACAGGCTAGGCATGGCATATTGACTACCAACATCAACAAAGGCACCACTATAGCTGTTGTGCAGTTCAACAATAGGAAGAATGACTATTCTTCCAGCAAGAATGATAGATGCAACTACTGCAAATGATGGGACATCTGGAGGACAAGTGTTACAGGAAGAATGGTTTTCCACCCGGTTTTAAGTTCACCAACACCATGTCAATCAATGAAGCTCACCTGAAACAAATCAACTCTGGCAATATTCCTGGGAACTTTGCTGCTAATATTGCTACTGCAGAGTCAGAGAAACCCAAATTTGATCTATCCCAGGTTGACATGAGTGATCTCTATGCTAGGATGGTACACTACAAAGCTAGTCAGTATTCTGTGTACCACTGCTAGTGCTAGTACAACCATGTCACCACGAGTTGATGGATCCTTGAATATTAACAACTACACTTAAGGTACAATTATTATGCTTAATGCTTCTATACATGCTTTCACACATAAATCTAAAGTTGATAGTGTTAGTTGGATCATTGACTCAGGAGCCACTGATCATGTCATTTGTGATACAACCTATTTTACCACTTATAAGCAAATCATTTCATGTCCAGCTCAACTTCCTGATAAGAGAAGAATTTATGTAAATCATATATTACATATTAAATTTTTTGATGACATTATACTTTCTAATGTACTATGTGTACCTGAGTTTGGTTCCAATCTTCTTTCAGCTAGTAAAGTCACTAAAGAAGGAAAATATCACTTCATTTTCTCACATTTTGTTTGTATTGTACATGAAAACCATACATGCAAGACCATTGGTCTTAGTCATCTCCGAAATGGACTATTTCACATAACCTCATCAACTTTTCAAAGCATCTATCCTATTTCAAATTCAATTGCTCGTAATTTCAGTTTATTAAACTCAGTCTCTAGTCAATCTCAATTTGCGTGATGGTATTATAGATTGGGTCACCTCTCTAATCAGAAGATTAAATCCTTGCATACATTTATTCATGATATCCAATGTAATCCAGACTCCATTTGTGATTCTTGTCAGTTATCTAAGCAAAAGGGGACTAGTTTTCCTCTCAGTTCTAGTCATTCTGCTCATTGTTTCGATTTGGTTCACTTTGATGTATGGGGGCCTTTTTCTCACTCTACTATGCGAGGTTGTCATTATTTCCTCACTATAGTAATGATTACTCAAGAATGACTTGGGTATCTCTCTTTGTTAACAAGTCTGGTGTGAAGACTTTAATTATCAACTTCATCCAATTTGTTAAAACACAGTTCAATACTGTGATCAAATCTATTAGAACATGTTCTTCATCATATGGGTATTTTACACCAGAGATCTTGTGTTTACACTCCTCTATAAAATGGCATTGTAGAGAGGAAACATCAACATATACTAAATGTGACTAGATCACTTATGTTTCAATCTCATTTGCCAATTCAATTCTGGGGTCATGCACTATTAACTGCAGTTCATCTCATAAACATTATTCATTCACCTGTCATTGGTAATTTATCACCATATGAACTTTTATACAAGAAATCTCCATATTATACTAATCTCAGAGTTTTTGGTTCACTCTGCTATGTTTCTACATATGCAGTTAATAGAAAAAAGCTTGATCCCAGATCTAGGCCTTGTGTTTTTCTTGGCTATACAGTAGGCAAGAAAGGAGTGATTTACATTCTAAAATCATTTTGACTACTAAAGACATTGTTTTCAAAGAAATATTTCTCTTTCACAATACACATAAAACTTATGATTTTTCCACTCCTTTACCTGATAACTCCAATGACTTGCTATCACTTGTCTCAGAAAATCCACCATCACACTGTCACATACATGTTTTCACAGGTGATTCTTCACTAGATTCTTCACACACTCATGTATCTTCTCCTTCTTCAGAACATATCAATCTCAGAAGGTCTACCAAACACTCAAAATTACCTGCTTATTTAGCAGATTATTCTCATTTTATGGATAAATTTAAACATCTTCTCAATGCTAATTTCACTTATTCAAATGTTAGTCCTTCTCATAAACTTTCTCCAATATGCTTCTTAATCATGTGGAGCCTACAAGTTATGCTGAAGCTATTACTTCTCCTCATTGACAAGCTGTTATAGTCGCTGAGCTGCAAGCACTAAAGGCAAATCACACATGATACTTGGTGCCTTTTACAGTTGACCTACATCCTATTGGTTGTAGGTATGTCTTTAAGCTTAAACTCAATCTAGATGGATCAATAGATAAATATAAGGCTAGGCTTGTTGTCAAGGGTTTCATACAACAATATGGTTTGGATTATACTGAGACTTTCAGTCCAGTTGCCAAACTCACTTATGTCAGAGTTTTATTGGCCTTAGTAGCTATGCATGACTGGCCTATTGATCACTTGGATATGCATAATGCTTTTCTCAATGGTGATTTAACTGAAACAATGTACATGCATCCACCACCTGGATACTTGCTTAAGGGGGAGAATAAGATCTGTAAATTACAAAAATCACTCTATGGTCTTAAGCAAGCATCAAGACATGGAATTCTAAATTCATTTCAGTTATTCAAACATTAGGTTTCACACCATCACAATCTGATTTTTCACTCTTTAGTATGAACACTTCACATGGTCAAGTCATTTTACTTGTTTATGTTGATGATATACTCATTACAGGAAACAATAAAGATGACATTTCTTCTGTCAAAAATCATCTACATAAACATTTTAAGGTTAGAGATCTTGGTGCATTGAAATATTTTTTGGGAATTGAAGTTGTTAGATCAACTCAAGGTATTTATATATGTCAAAAAAAGAAATATGCACTTGATATTATTTCAGGCTGTGGTCTATCAAGTTGTGAACTAGCCAAGTCACCTATTGAACAAAATCACAAGATGAGTTCCAAGTCAGGAAACTCTCTTTCAGATCCCACTAGTTACAGAAAACTAGTAGGGAGGCTAATATTTCAATATTAGCAGGCCTGATATAACCTATGCAGTTAATATGCTTAGTCAATTCATATCTTCACCTACAGACATTCATCTCAAAGATGCTCACAAAGTAGTTAAATAGTTAAAGGGAAGACAAGCTGTGAAATTGTCTGGTTAATATCATTGCTGAAGGATTTAAAGTTCACTAAAAAATGAGATGTATCACTGTATTGTGATTATCTGTCTTCCATTCACTTGACAAGGAATCCTATTCAACATGAGAGAACCAAGCATATAGAGGTTGATTGTCCCTTTGTTAGAGACAAAGTTATTGAAGGAGTGATAGAAACCAAATATATTAAATCTCAAGAACAACCTGCAAATATGTTCACTAAAGCCTTGTCTATTGCGGATCTTAATTTTCACATGTCCAAGATGAACATAACCAATATCTATGCACATCTTGAGGGGGAGTGTCAAGATCATGAAGGAACGAATGAAGTGCATCAAGATCAAACTGAATAATTAAGAGAACCTGCTGCAAATGGAAGCATAAGAGAACAAGAAGATGGCGGGAATCACGACTTGAAGAAACGTAATGTGACTTATTCACTCATCACCAAAAGTGTGTTGGGTCCATGTAAACCGGTTCACAACATATTCGAACCAAGGCAGCCAATAAGAGAGAGACATGGGCCCTAACATAATTTGTACTATAGTGGAGTTTGTTATAATTATTTCCAGCTATTATGTATTTAACTCTCTTTAGTTTTTAGCTTAGTTTGTAACTATATATAGTCTAGATTCATTGTAGAATCATTAATTCAATCAATAATAATCACACTATATTTTATTTACATCATTCTCAAATTTGTTTTTATGACTCTTCCATCACTTCATCCGCTGATACAAGTAATTTGTATACACATCTTTTGGGTAATTTAGAGGTTTAGCAGTAAGTATGGATTAAAATTTCGTTTCGGGAGCTTATTTCGGTTATATAAATTGTTGAGACATCTCGACACGTCTTGAAAGAGTTTCGAAATCCATAAAAATATAAAATACATGAAATAAACAATACTAAGGGGCTGGCATGCGACTTAAATGCCTCGATTTAAATGTCTAAATAATGATCGGAATTGTAGGGATTGTTAAAATTGTGTTTGGTATAAACTTGTAATTGGATAAAATATTATAGGTCTTTTATATAGGTAGAGAAAAATGTTGCTACTGTAGAGGCATTTCGATCTTCGACATTTAAATGTCATAACAAACACAAAATTCTTGAGTAGCATTCAAACGGACATTTGGATGCTACTCCAATCACACCCTAATATACATATGTGAAGGCAAGGCTTTATGTACAATCAATAGCAATTACCACATAATAATTACTACTAGGTACTAGTTATTATAATGATAGTTAAAAAGAGTACCAAAAGCATCAATATACAGTATTGTGTTGGTTTGGTTGCTTCCACCTGTTACGTTTTCATAGTTTCTACTTTCTAGTTTCTACTAGTATAACTCTAAATTAAGATACAAAATCAATTTCCAAGATCTCACCTCAAACAACTATCACTTTCTGAATTCAGTTATCCAAGCACACAGTCAATAGCTCCAATAATTCATCATTCTTGCTTCATAAATCAGAGTGTTTCAATTCCATGTTGCACCAAGAATGCAAGTTCCATAAGACCGTTTACAGACTTGCAAGTTGCTGAAGCTGGTGGTCTTCAACGTTTTCTAACTCTTTTTGCTTTATTTTGCTTTATGTTGATGAATCTTGATGAATTTAATTTGTTATAGAAATCTAATCAGTTAGATTTCAGATCTAATTTTAGGAAAAAATCTTACAATGGATACGCTAGATCTGAAAATCTACCATTCTTGCATTTTTCAGTCGAAACCAGCGAGAACAGCAGATTTCTCGGCGGAAAGGACAATACTCCAATGCTGATTCGTGCCGTGAACAGTGAATAACTGGAAATTTTCGGCAATCCATGGCAGTAAGGAAGCGTGCCTGACTCCTAAGTAAGCAGTGCTGAGATCGAGCCCCCTGCCATGACATTGCCCAAAGTGCAGTCAGTTGTTCGGTATATTTTGTATGCGTGTGTGTACCTCAAATGTGACACTGAATCCTTAAAATTACAATGCATTTGCCTAATCTTGCAGCAGGAGTAGCAGCAAGTAACAACACAAATAATAAGAGCTATACATTATGCCAGCAAAAGTTTCCGACTATCCGGTGGTTAAAGCATTTCATTACATTCAACCAAAATACAGAATGTTCTGCCAAGATGACGCCTTAGGAGTATGATACTTCATTGGGTCCGCATATATCTATATAACTACAGCTTGCCTGTGCCTATGCAACTAAAGAGATAATCAGCAAGGTTTCATGTACATTCAGGTTCTAATACAAAATGTACGGCCAGAACTGGATTCAGGATCCAGGATAGGTTAAGAGTCAGCGATCATGTGCAGAGAGACCAGCAATTATTTGCAAACTGTCTTCAGTCGCTTAGCTGCTTTCACAAAAGTAGTAATGACCTGAAACTCATCCAATTGCTACACAAAGAAAACCATGGATTAATATTGTACACCATAGTCCTGAGTTTCTAATGCTTGCAAGTATTGCACATAATGCAGATAACGTACAAAAATATAACCCACAAACTATATGTGATACATAAGTACATAACCCGTATATAAGGAATTCTTGTTGACCTTCTAGAACTGCTTGGGAAATTTAATTCTCAAGTTCAGTTTGTTCATGTGTCAGTCTAAGAGTCAAGTGTAAAACTATCTATATTAGTAACACCGTTACAATGGATGGTGAAATGTCATAATTTAGAGAGGTCAATAATAATATGGCATATAGTGAGTATAACTTTATCAGATTGTACATATATTGTCACTCATATGCTCAATTTATTATACCTGAACCTTGTTTAATGAACTAGTAAATTCTAAAATTTACAGTTTCAACTTCTCTACAAGGTCTAGTAAGTAAAAACACACGAAGTTGAACATACCTGAGACATGAAATGCCTTTGGACAACATCAATAAGTTGCTCCTTGGAAGGGTTTGGGATGCCATCCACCTAAAAATCAATAAGCAGAGTGTCAATGCAGGATTACAAACAAGTCCACGAGTTATACAATGAGAACACACTCACAAGATTAAAGTGCCGCAAATACTTCCATAGCGCAGCCATCTCCAGTTTGCCCAGGTCAACCTTCTGAGGATAGTTATTAAAAAAGTTAATTAAGTACATAAAGAATTAAACAAAAACGGAAGGAGCATCAAAAGGCATTAGCCTTCTTACAGCGGACCCTCTCTGAGTAGAAACTGAATCTTTAGAATGTGAGTCGCAGGAAAGAGACCGGCTCAGAGACTTATGAGACGAACCAAATGATCTCGGAGTACGATGCCTCGATCTATGGGACTTTTGGGTATCATCGGATGCTAAGAAAAGTAAAATAAGGAATAATCAGATTACACATTGGTGGGCCAAAAGGTAAAGGAATAAAGAGATGGAAATCAAAGCTTGTTAAAATGTGTACAAAAAGAGACTGAGCAATGAACCTAGAGAATCCTATGTCATAACAAACTTTACATCTAAACTTCAAAAATTACAAGGTACAGTGAACATTTATAATTGAAACTAAAAACTATCACCAAAAGTAAAACCAAATTCCCATCATGGGTTCCAAGAACACTGAGGAAAAGGGAAAAACCAGTTCACACAAAAAAGAACAGAGTTGTAATCTTATCGCATTACAGACTTAGAAGCATCATCATATTCAGAATCTGGAAAACAAATGTTTTAGTAACCAAATAAACACTAGATTCTCACATGCCTACTCACCCATATCAGAAACATTCCAATGTACATGTTCGAATTCAAGGTCGTCGTCCTCCTCGTTCCCAGTAGGCGCTTCGAGGACACTTAAAGCATTCCTCTGCAACTTCACCTCGATCCCATTTGTCAGAACCTGATTAAAAATTGAACAATACATAACATTACCCTCTAATTAGACAATAATAACTTCCTTTATCAGCCAACCATTTTATATCATAAAGAAAATTGGAATAAGCCAAATGACAGGTTCCTTTCCAGATAACCTGTAAGTAATAAAAAACGATGAACAACAGAAAGAAGCTCTCCAGTGAGACACAGTAAACAACAAACACCAGTGTTCGGAAAATCATTATCCAAAAGATTTGGTAAATCGGAATAAGGAATAATAAAATAAAACAATTACCAAGAGAGAAGTTTCCACAACCAACAAATGATGCATAAATAAAGCAAAAGGCAGAGGATAATGACAAGAATAATGGAAAGCCAAAAAATTGACTAAATACCAATCCCAGCTACTGCCTGCAGAAACACTCCAATTAGACCAATTCCTATTAAACTACACTAAATTGAACTCAAACTTCAACATAGAACAAGTAAATTGCTCAATTTAATCGTTCAATTATCATCAACAAATCTGAGAAATCAACAAAATCCACCCAATCGCAATTATTTCAATGAGCAAAACCTCTAACAAAAAACCCATGCAATCAAATTCCCAAACTCATGATCCTACTCCCATTTTCCAAATTCGCCAATCATTAAATGAAGTGATGATTAATCGATTATTGAATACGAATTAAGACAATGTTTAACAAAAACGAAAAAAAAACCAAAGCTTGAACAAACGAAAACGAAATTACCAGCCAATGCCATCCACCAAGACCGACAGCTTTCTTCACTACCCCCTGCAACCCCACAAGCACCGACTTAGTACGGTTATTCCCAGTGACAACCACTTTAGTATGACGTGGCAGTACGGAAAGCTCCTCTTCACTGCTCTCACCACAGCTCTGCAAGTGCGACGAGTGTGAGGAGAATCCGCCATTGCTCTCCATTTCCAGCATAGTACAAAAATCGAAATCGACTGCCAGTTGAGCTAATTCGGAAACATCAGATAGTGAAATTGGGCACGGGAGAGAGATCGTGCATTGGTGAATCGAGAAAAAAAGGGGGTTATGGTGGAAAATGGGGGGAAAATTGGGTGATTTTTAGAGAGAGGAAACAGAGAGTAGTGTACTAGTGTGAAGGGAGAGAAGTTGAGAGAGTGTGTTTGTTTGTTTGTTTGTTTGATTGAATTTTGATTTTGATTTTTGTCTGTGAGGAAAAAAGAAGGAGGGTGTGAATCCCGAAGGTTGGGAATGGACGAATGGGATAAGTGCACGTGGAGAAGAAGAGAAGTTAATCATGGTTGGGTTGAGTTGAGGGGCATGAGGTAATAAACCACTGCTTGAGGTGTGGGTTGTGGGGTTGCAGGGGTGATATCTGTTGACTAATTGGTTGCTCTTCTTGTGTTTCTTTCGGGGTGCCAAATGTCGGAAGTGCCCTTGAGATATTACGGAATTACAATATTTTTGTTCGTCATGGTTAGTTTATCGTCGTTTCGGTGAATTGTGTTTTTAGTTGATCCACATACTATAATGTGTAAAGCGAGTGATGCATGAGGGTAATTTTTTTTTTCTTGATAATGAAAGACTTTACGCCCTTATTTATCGAAATTTAAAAACAAGTACAATTTGAATTTCGAATGTATCAAATTCAAATTTTTCCCATCAGGTGTAAACTAATCACTCCATCACAATTTCAATTCGTTATTCATTTTTGAACATCTCAATATTAATTGTTGACCTTTTTATTGGTGAACATTTCTATGATTTTATTTACTATCTTATCTACTTTATACATTCTTTTTGTTTACTTTACTATCTTCTATACTCTATATTACTCTACTTACTTTTTTTTGTAAATTATTTTTGAATTTATGAGTAATTGAAATTGAGGTAGGAGTATGATTTTACAAGTTCAATATTGAGTCGTTTGTATTTATGGTATATCATCGAACACCCAAATAATATCATCAATGTAACATATTTCTCATTTTATCTTTAACCT
The DNA here is from genome assembly GCA_036897095.1 of Plantago elongata. Taxonomy (NCBI): domain Eukaryota; kingdom Viridiplantae; phylum Streptophyta; class Magnoliopsida; order Lamiales; family Plantaginaceae; genus Plantago; species Plantago elongata. The sequence goes on along the minus strand of JAYMSP010000276.1, from coordinate 43,937 downwards.
CTATGGCCAAAACATAAAAGTAAGTTTGTTGAGTAAATGTTGGCATGGGCAAGCTGGTGAGCAAGGTGACAAGAGAAGTGATGATATTGATGGGAATGATATAAATAAGGTTAATAAAGTAAAAATAATAGGTATGTTGACAGACTCAATAAGGCGGGAATTGAGGGGAAATGACTACGATGGGAAGGAGCACTACTTTACTCTGAACAATAAAACCAACGCCAACCGAACCTGTAACGTAAACCCGAAGCTCACATCACTGGACCCACACTTAGTACTATTTCCACCGTAACGTCGGTATTTGTCTCTCCGCCATGGCACACCATCCCCACAAACTATATAATAATATTTTCGACCCCAAATAAATTATATTAAATAATAAAACCTACGTCCCGGGTTGGACATCTCATTTTTCATTTTGAATTGTTTCGAATTGAAAGTTCAATTTTCTTAAATAGAAAATATCTCTCATACTTTATTCACTATTTCTCTTACTTTAACCAATCACTAGTGTTGTTTTTCGAGTCGAGCCTTACCGATGGCTCGACTCGGCGTGGTTAGATTTTATACTCGTTTTATTATCGAGTCGAATTCAGATCGGCTTGATAAAAATCGTTAAGTGTTATATTTTTTATAAATTATAATTTTTCATACATATTTTTAATATTTTTATATATAACGCTCGTTAAAGTTTGTATATTATCGAGTTCGAACTCGAGCTCGTTTCTTTGCTAGTTTTGTTAACGAGCCGAACCGGCTCGATTAAGTTCGATCTCGAACTCGAGTTCGATTTTATACTCGTTTCATTATCGAGTCGAGCTCGGCTCGGCTTCATAACAATAGTTAAGCGTAATTATCTTAATAAATTATAATTTTTTATACATATTTCAAATATTTTTATAGATAAAGCTTGTATATTATCGAGTTCGAACTCGAGTTTGTTTTTTTTCCTCGTTTTGTTAACGAGCCGAGCCGAAGCTCGACTCGGTTGAGTTCGATCTCAAGCTCGAGTATCAAAATACTCGGCTCGGCTCGAAAAATAGCACAACCAATCACATTCATACTTTATTACTTTATTTCATACTTTATCACTTTTTTCTTAAAACTTTTGTCCGGTCCTGCGGGACTTTCAAATCGGAACGGAGGGAGTATCGTTGTACCAGTCTCATATATCCGTATTATATCCAAAATCTAATAGAAATTTATCTATTAATTACTATCTTTCATAATTTATGCCCTATTTTATTATTTATTTAATCTATTTTCTAATGTTGCTATCATAATCTACTAATTTATTTTTTTTTTTTGTTAAAACTTATAATTGAGATTGAAAAGGAGAAGTAACAATTTCTTAATAAATATTTAAACACAAATTAACAAAGAGTAATAGACATCCATCAAATTATTGTAATACCAAATAAAAATTAACGAAGTGTTTATTCCATATTAAAATTGAATTTTATAAATACCAATTGAGTTATTGTTCAGATCATTTTTAAAGCTCAGTAAGTTACATGAAAATTGATGCACTCTCATAATAATAATTCCACACCTTACTCTCTTACTATAATGATGATGACGAGGCGAGACAACGACAACAACAATATAAGAAAAAATATTCCGCCTAGAACGAAGAAAATGGAAGCCCAATTTTCCCTCCAAGGGAAACAAGCTTTCCCGCCACACTGTGGGTCGTTCATTTAGATCATATCAGATGGTAATCAACCGTTGGATTGGATGGTAGGGTGCGATCGAATCAGTCCAATAGTCACAGAAATATGGATCATATTGGAAATGTTATAAAAAGAAGGGGGAATTATTGCATACTAGCTAGCATTATTATTGATTGGTATTTCCTTCTCTCAGATTATATCAATGACCAAATATAATGAAGCTGCAAAAAATCTCTCCCTCCTAAGAGCTCCTCTCTTTTTGGCTAGAGATTGGATTATTGCTTATTGTAAGTCTCAATCAACATCAACAATTTATCCCAAAATCAGTGAGTTTACGCCCATAAATTCCGAGTGCATGATGAGGTCTCCCAAATATCGTTCCGAGTGATCTCTAGGTCTGGCCTTTAATCCGTTTTCTAAGCTTTATTTATGATAGCAGATCTGCTTTTTTCTTTACTTTGCATTTTTTTTCCAAACTGTCAGTGATTTGATTTCTCTTTTTTAGCCTTCTTAACCTACCTTTTAAATCTGGTTTTTCGGGGTGGTTTTTATTTCTTCGTTGTGTTTGTATCAGGACGTCTAGGTTGATTCAGCCGTCCCATTCTCTCATAGTGTTATGCTCATTAATGTGTTTAGATTAATATGGATCGTATTCTGGAAAATTTGAATGCTCACATGAAACTGACGGAATCAGAGAAGCAGAAAGTGTACATTCCGGCGGATGTGTGGAATAAGTCAGTCGTGAATCATGAATTGTGTCTTGTTGGTAGGGGTTTGTCTCGAAAAACTATCAATTTGGAAGCGTTCGAACGCACCATGGTCAATGGTGAAACGTACTGACCGAGGTACGGATGCCGAAAGTTGGCGACGATCAGGTCCTTATCCAATTTGGGCATGTGATTGAAAAGAATAGGGTCATGAGTCAAGGACCTTGGACTTTTGATAAGAATCTTGTCGTTCTTCGGGAACTCAAGAGTGAAGACGATCCCCAAATGATTAGCTTGGACGTTTGCAGTTTCTTCGTGCAAACTACTGGAATCCCGGTGGTTATGCGACACATGCTATGGCAGAAGTTCTCGGTAATGTGTTTGGGCATTTCCAGAAAATGGACAACTCACATAGCAAGGGTTTCTTGGTAATGGCCTTGAGGTTTAAGGTACGACTGGATATTACTAAGCCGTTACGTCCTATGATCAACATTGTCGGACCAGAGGGGCAGGAAATCCAAGTTCTTTTAGCTTATGAGCGATTACCAAACTTTTGCTACTATTGCGGAACTCTAGGTCACCAAGTTAGGGACTGCCGTGAGTGTTTCAACTTGGGTGATTTGAATGGAGAAGTGCCGGTTGAATTGCTCATACGGAGAATGGATGCGTACGCATGCAAACGCATAACATGCTAAGGTTCTTCAAGGCAGCCTTAGTCGTAACTTGGTCAGACAAACTAGGTCCAATCATGCTTCGTGGCATAAGGTGGATACAAGGAGTGAGGACCAGCGGTAATTGAACAAACTAGAGGGACTGCAGAGGCAATTGTCGAGGGCGATAGGGGAATGAGCGGGAAATTTTGAATGAAGAGATTTACGGGGATTCAGATGGAGTAAATCATGGCATAAACAAACGAAAAGGAAGTTTGGTTGAGGATAAATTGAATTTTACCATATAAGGCGCGGAAGTTGAGGTAACCGATCATGTGAATGATATGGAGATGAATTTAGATTAGACACAACAGTTTAATTCTGATTCTAGCGCTAGCACTGGACCGGACGGTATGATCATCGATACTCATAGTCCAGGCCCATTCCTCCCCCTTCCCCAGCCCAGTAACCTTCCGGTTAGCCCAACCTACCTAGCCATTGTCCCTTTCTCTAAGTCCATCATTGAAACTAACCCAATTCCTACCTTTGGCCCAACTTTACCTTCTACCCTTGACCCATCCCTATTCACACTCTACACCACCGAACCACCAGGCATGATCTAGATCCGGGAGACTTTTCTAAATCACCTTAAGCAGCCCAAAACCGATAATCATAATCTGACGTGTAGCAGCCAAGCTAAGAAACCAACCAAGCCCAAGATAAGTAGAAATGTCTTTCCATTCAGTCTTGGTGGGGCGCTACTGGGAAAGAAGAGAGGCCGCCCTCTAGGTAGTAAAAACAAGGGACATGGAGTATAGATGAATTCGATTGAGGGTATGGAGAATGAGGACCCTATTCATAAGAAACTTCATGGTGACAATGCAATACACTTTGGACCAAAGGCGGAGGTTGCTGAGCAACCCCGTATAACCCAATGAGCTGCATCAGTTGGAACTGTCAGAGATTGGGGAACCCTCGGGCAGTTCATGTTTTTGGAGATCTCTTGCGAGATTTCAACCACAACATTGTCTTTCTCATGGAAACTAGATTAGATAGTCGTGGGATTGAAAGGTTACGAGGTAAGTTTAATGTGTTTGGTATTGGAGTTCCAACAGTAGGTCGTTCTGGGGGCCTAGTTTTACTTTGGGATAAACAGACTTTGATTTCAGTTTTGAGCTTTAGAAAAAAATCATATATATGTCAATGTTCAGTTGGTAGATAGTTCAGTGATTTGGAGATTCACATGATTCTATGGTGAGCTGGACTCGTCTAGGTGCAAGAGAACTTAGAAACTTTTGAAGGAATTGGATACACAGTCAGGTCGAGAGTGGCTAGTTATGGGAGATTTTAATGAGGTTCTTTCGCAGGATGAGAAGCTTGGGGGGGGGGGGGGGCGGGGAAATTCCGAAGTCAAGGTTGAGGGACTTTCGCGAGACTTTAACGAGTAATGATTTGCTCGACCTCGGGTATAGAGGATACCAATATACTTGGAGTAATAAGAGGGCAGTTCCTAATAGTACGAAATTGCGATTGGATCGGGGAGTAGCTAACAACATGTGGAAGGACGTGTTTCCCAATGCCTCTGTCCATCACTTTACGGTGAGAAAGTCAGACCACATGGTGCTTCTGGCAGACTTATCACCTAACCCATCCTTCCCTTCTTCCCAATCTCACCCAGCTAGCCGTTACGGCCACAACCCGAACTCAGCCACCAACATATCTCCTTCCGCCCATCAGGCTAGACCGCATCGGTATCGTCATACGCAAGTTAGACGGAAAAAGCCATTCCGATCCGAACAAATTTGGCTTCGTCCAGACGATTGCCAACGAATTATTCAGGATTCTTGGACGAATAGGGAAGAATTTCTTCCAAATCTGGAAAATTGCTCGATTGGGTTGCTCAATTGGAGCAAAAGCACATATCCGAATTTGGTCAGGGAAATAAAGAGACTTAATGCCGAGTTGGAGAAACTCCAGAAACTTTCGTACACTGCTGAGCTTAAAGAAAAGGAAATGATATGAAACGGGCTCTGGAGGATATGTTGGATCGGGAGGAGGCGATGTGGAGTCAGCGAGCGAAGGCTCAATGGATGGTGGAAGGAGACCGAAACACCAAATTATATATATCACTCTAGGGTGTCGACTCGGGCTCAGCGGAAACTGATTGATGGGTTGAAAGATGCGAATGATATATTACAACATGAATTGGGTGATATGGGTCGAATATCAGTGGATTACTTTACATATATCTTCTCCAGCATTAATCCTTCTGAGCAAGATATCGAGCGGGTAGTGAACACTGTGAGATCGAAAGTGGATAGCTCCATCAACCGAGACATGTCCAGATTATTCACAGCTAAAGAGGTACAAACTGCTCTTTTTGATATGTTTCCCACCAAAACTTCTGGCCCTGATGGCATGCATGCTATGTTTTACCATATATTTTGGCATATTGTTGGTATTAATGTTACTGCTTATGTCCTGGATATTTTGAATAAAAACAGCTTGCCCCATAAATTGAACTATACTCATATTATTCTACTCCAAAAGTGTAAAACACCAGATTTAATGACCCAATTCAGTCCTATCAGTTTGAGTAATGTTATTGTCAAGATAGCTACTAAAGCTATCACTAATAGACTCAAACCTCACATGAATAAAATCATATCCGAGACCCAATCTATTTTTTTGCCTTCCAGATTAATTACTGATAATGTTTTAGTTTCATATGAAATTAATCATTTTCTTAAAAAGAAAACAAAGGATAAAGATACTTTTATGGTTTTGAAACTGGATATGAGTAAGGCTTATGATCGGGTTGAATGGCCTTTCCTGCAGCGTGTGCTTCATAGATTAGGTTTTGAGAAGAATTTTATTAACCTTATTATGCTCTGTGTGTGCTCTGTTTCATATTATGTCAATGTTAATAGAGAACTTTTTGACCCTATCCAGCCTAAGAGAGATTTGCATCAAGGGGATCCTCTTTCCCCTTATTTTGTAAGGAAGCTTTTAGTTCATTACTTGTGGATGCAGAGTCTAGACATACTATCCGTGGTGTCACTAATTGTCCTTTTGCCCCTTCTGTTTTCACTTGTTGTTTGCGGATGACACTTTAATTTTTTGTGATGCTTCCATTGAATCGACTAATGAAGTCAATGAGATCCTTCGACTTTATAGCTTGGCTTCAGGATAAATAATCAATTTGGAGAAGTTGACGGTAGTGTTTAGTAAGAGCACTTTTGTGGATAGGGTAGAGGGTTTTGCCAGTGGAGGTGGTGGAGAAACATGAGAAATACTTTGGCCTTCCTAAGGAGATGGGGAAGTCTAAGAAGGAGGTTTTTAGTTGGGTGAGGGAGATACTTTGGGCTAAAACACAGGGGTTTGGTGAGAAACACTTGTCTATGGCTGGAAAGGAGGTTATGATAAAACCGGTGCTTCAGAGTATTCCCAACTATGTCATGAGTTGCTTTAAGCTTCCTGAGTATCTTTTGCGTGAGTTGGAATCTATTATCTCTAGATTTTGGTGGGGAGATGGACAAAAGAACAAAATTCATTGGGTTAATTGGGATACTTTATGTGAGAGTAAGAGAGATGGGGCCATGGGGTTCCGGAATTTGAGCTCTTTTAATTTAGCAATGTTAGGAAAAGTGTGGAGAATTATCCAACAATCCGATTCTCTATTGAGTAGGATCGTGAAAGCTAAATACTTTTCCAATTGTGATGTTTTGGAAGCTAAACCTAATCGTAATGCTTCATATTCCTGGAAAAGCATTTTTCGGGCTATGGAAGTGATTAGGAATGGTATAATTTGGAGAATTGGAAATGGGGAGAAGGTGAATGTGTGGGAAGACTCTTGGATTCCCAACAACTTCAACAGGAAGCCGCTAACTCTGGACCTCTACCAAATCGGACAGACTGCAGTGTCTAATTTTCTCTTGCCAAATGGGATGGGTTGGAAGTTGGATCAGAGAGTTTTTCAACATACATTTCGTACCACTAATACTTAGCTCATGAGCTCGCCCAGCATGTTTCTGGTGACACTGATGGTACGGTTTTACCATTCTGAACTCCATTTGGATGTAATTCTTTGATGATTAAATATATTGGAAGTTTACTATAAAAAAAAGGTATAATGAAGTTCTATGTAAATATAATATTAAGAATCGATACCTGTAGTTGATAGTTGATTAATGTTCGTATTTTAATATTGTTTTGAAGCGTGGATAAAGTAATTACAATTAGGCTCTTTGATAGTTGATAGTTGATATTGGAAGTCAAATCTCAATGAATGGCTTATCAAATTCCGGTAATTACTCTCCTACTAGCTAGCATTTGCCTGCTCGAAAAGAAATCCTTAATTCTCTCGAGTAGTGAGTAATCATATCATTAATGAGTGGCACTAAATTAATGTTGGGACGGACAAAGTTATTAATTTCCCATCAGAATTGCACATAAATGTAAGCCGACATATTGTTGGGACAATTGGTCTGTTGTTAAGAATTAAGGTCGCAACTACCTAAAGCACGTACAAATAACAAAACAACACACATTTGATTTTAGATTTTTAAGTTGTGTCCCTCTCTGTGTATTGAATATTGACATACTGTAGTTCCCATTTTGAAATGTTTTCAAACTGCGAACAAAAATTCAATTTGGTACTTTATTGTTCCATCTTCTAATTGAACCTAGAACAGGAGTATAAACCAGATCCAAACTGATTTTATCAATCATACTAAGGTTGCCAAGTTTTATTGGTTTTTTTTTTTGAAAATTTATGAATTTCCATCAAGGTTATAAACATGAACATTCTTCAGCTCTAATGCATTCTTTAGCAAGAACTTCTCCAGGTGAAATTGAGGGCGTTTGCAATGACGGTAACCGAATGTAATTTTTTTTAAGTGAGATAGAATACAGGTTGGCACCTCAGTAGCGTCATAATCATACTCATGATTCTGGGAAAAAATGAAAATTGGCATTAACTTGAAGGTTTGATCACAATCCTATAAAAGTCATAGAAAACGAAGAAACGGAGAACAAAAAGGAAAAATGAAAAAAAAGTTTCGATGGTTTGAATTGGAAGATAATACTGGGACTTACCACAGAGTCTATCTTCAGAGATTCCAGAAATGGTGATGCATGAAGAATTTCAAGAAGTCCATCAACAGCAACACCATAAGGATTATCGAGACACAGGCTCAGGCTTTTCAACTCAGAAAACCTTGGAAGAGGGAGTCTGTTTTGTGATTGAGCAATAGCCTCCATAGATTTAAAAACAAAACATGAATCCGTCAAAAGAATGACAAAAGATTTTGAATATACATTAAAGAAAAGTATAGTAAGAACAGCTGGCAGCTAGAGTACACAAATCCTGCAAATTCTAATTAAGTTCCACAGTTATAAGTTACAGCATGACATCATAATCTTGCACATGTAATCAAAACGTTGCAAAAAAGAGATGAATACAGAGGAAATAATTCAAGTATTTGTATAAACCACATATTCATGGAATTGATTTCATGACAGATGACAAACTGTGGATAGCAGATGTGGTGCCCTTTGTAATAAGGATTAAGGAGGCCATATACTGGACATGACAGATAATATAGCAGATTTTTTTCTTCATCTCTATTCTCTACATTGGAGTTTGTAAACAAAGTTGAACTCATATAGCAATTATGTGATCGATGTTCATTCACATCAGCTTTCTAAACCTGCAGTATTTACGACTATATGAAAGTAAACCGGTATTCATGGCAAGATGTATTCCATGAGATGTAGAGAAAGGCAACATAAACTGTTATTACGCAGTATAGATGTATGGCAAGATGTACTCCATGAGATGTAGAGAAGGCAACATAAACTTTTATTACACTGTATAGATGTATGGCAAGATGTACTCCATGAGATGTAGAGAAGGCAACGTAAACTTTCATTACACAGTATAGATGTACTACTTGTAAGCACGAGTTGGAGTTGGACAAAAATAAATTTATCACTGGTATATGTGCATAAGCTCTGATTGGAGCCAAGGATTCCGGAGCATATTTTATTATTAACTCATGAGACTGGACTACGGAACCTTAACCTCCAAACCCATAGCTCACATCAGGAAGAAAAGTTTTGTTTGACCAACAACTACAGAGCATATTATCTGAAAAAAGTGAAAACAAACTAACCTTATGTACAAAACTTGATAGCTTCAAGTATAACACACTTGAAACTTCTTTCAAAAGCTTTCTAAGTTGAAATCCGTACTCACCAATTTCTTCTGCATCTAACTGTCCAGTGTAAATCCATGGATACAAACACAGGTTAACCGAGACCGACAGTTGCATCTATCAGAACATAATTTTCTAGGGATCCACATGATGCATCTAAATTAGCAAGTCTGCTACCAATGATCTTGATCGAAACGCTATCTGAAGCAAGTCCGTCACATGAAGTCACGATGCCAGTCAGAGAAGGAGCAAAAATTTCAACACATTTCACGGACCAATAACAATCATCAAACTCAAGTGTTTCTAGTACGGGGAAAGTAAATTTTAGAGTGTCAACACCAGACAGCTCATTAAGAATCACTATTCCTGTAAGTGTCAAAAATCTAAGATTTTGATAACAACTTTTCGCAGGAAATTTGAAAGAACTGCAGTAGCATTCCAGTACCAATTTCCTCAACGAAGTGCAACTGAGAAGGCTGCGGGGTAAAACAAAACCCTCCAATTCTCCTATTTGAAGTTCGACACTCTCGATGTTGCGTTTCCTCAACACAGCAGATATCCATGATTTTATGGCAATTTGATGTTCGTAACCATCATCACATTTGAGTTTAAAACTTTTGACATTATTTAAAATTTAAATGAAGAAATATGTTTTCGACAGTGTTACGGAACAGATTACCGTCACCCCAAGCCCTGGAGCAAATATCCCTCTGATTAATGTGCAGGTTGTATACAAAGGTCCACTTAAATTCCCAATCTCTGGACAAAACACATGTCCGCACTGCATCTTTTATTGGTAAGCTGGAGAGAATATGACTTATAAGATCATCTGGTAAATTGCTAATGCGATCAAGATCAGCTATACGAGCATTCTTCCGAGAGTTACCACTGAGACTGTTTCTACTCATTATGTCACCAATGAACCTGATATATCACAAAACACGCACAACATCATTAAAAAAAAAAAGAAGCTGCAGAACATCACGTCAACTCAAAATCAAGAGATTGTATTTGTTAGGCCAACAATTAGACAGGAAATAGCAACTGGCATTGAATCGGTACCAACACCGAACTGAAAACACGTGTGTAGTCCATACAAAGTGCATCATCGTTGTCCCTGACTACTTGTACTTGTTAATAACACAGATTTATGTTTATACTTTAATTACATAACCTTCCAAATGGTATACATATAGCCTCCAAATGGTATACATATGGCACTAAGGTCTAAGCAAGTCTGGTGAACAGATCATATAAACCTAGCACTAGAGCATTCCAGCAAGCAGGTTGATGTTTCGATTCGATGATTAATACAAGCATTAGTTGATGCAATAGAGTAAATCGCTACTACAATTTAGGTTTGAAATTGATCAATTTTAGGGAAAAAAGGTAGTGCGTATTCTGGTGTAAACAGGCTATCTACATGCTGATAACAATAGTACCAGCTAGGGTAAAGAAGCAAGAAAACGAAGTGAAGTTTACCGAAAGCTTCTTTGTCGAGCTTGCTGTAGACAAAATCAGTAACTAGTTCACTTCACTTTAGAAAGCCCTAAATAGCATACAATTATTATAACTAGGAAATACTATAATCTAAAGCATAAATCAAAAGTACAATTATTATAAAAGAATAGGTTGTTGTATAATTATAGGCTGCTTCTTACAATATAAATATTACTTAACACTTGGAGAAGGTAGGGCAGTATACCTATAATTTATAAGAACCTCTTTGATCATGCATTTACATCACTTAGAGCATCATATATTCTAGCATACCCTAGTGCATTAATTTTAGAGTAATTAAAAATGAAGATAGTACTTTCCATTATGATAAATTAAGTATGTTTATATTTTATTTCAGTTTAATTTAATTCACGTAAATTTCAGTTGAAAAATACAGGACCTGTAAAATCAGTTAAACTCACCAAACCTACAATATACCCTTTGTATTTTAATTTTATATGAAACGCAATTTTAATAACTCAATTATAATATAATTAATATTTATCAATTCACCTCAATTAAAATAGAACTCGACTAGGGGAGGGTGAAATTGAGCTCCAATTAGAATCCGTTAAACAAGTCAATTTGAATTTTATATGTACGGAAAATTTTGGTTTTCTTTCTCTTTTTTTTCAAAAAAGAATCAGAGCTTAGTCTTAGACTGAAAAACATATAATTAATTATAAATGCGTATTAATATTATTTTACAATTCAAGGACTACTAAATTATAGTATAAACTTGTAGCTTATCAAGTTATGTGTCAATATATTGTTGTAACGCAAATGATTTTTATTTTATGGGTTAATTACATTTACATCCCCTGAAATAGTTCGAAATTACGTATTCATCCAAATATTTTTTCACACCTCCCTGTCGTGTCAGTTGACTAACGGAGGCAACAAAGTCAACGCTAGTCAACAAAATAAAATGTTGACGTTTTAAATTTTGAAAAAAAAAAATTGAAAATTTAACAAAAAGAGTACGTAAAATGGAAAATATTTATGATATCATTAATAAGTGCTGAAAACCCAAAAATACCCCCCATCAACCTATTTTAACACAATTCACAACACTTCACCAAATCAAATCTAGGGTTTTCACCAAAGTTTGGCTCTGCAAAGTTGTGACCTAATAATTGACTGGCCGCCGTCCCTACTTGAAGTCTATCTCCGTCTCACCTGAGACCGCGAAATATCCTTGCCCGCCGCCTCGAGCGTGTCTCCGTTGTGCGGTTCTTCGACTCTGCCGAAGCTCTTTTCATCAAATCAACCCGAATTCCTTCTCCCGAACTCGAATGCATGCCAAGCAGTATAATGCCGTTGTGTTGCTCCCGTAGGAGAACATGAAGAGACCGCCGCCTGAGAAGAAGAGGAGGAGGAGACCTATGGTGGAATGAGATATGAAACTCTGACCGATGTGTGAGAAGATTGGTGAATAATGAATTTGGGTTTAGGTTTTAGTGTTTTAGTTACTATGGCGTAGATAGAAACGAGAGATTTATTCCGCTAAAGAATACTTAGAGTTGAAAGCGTCCCGATTTGATTGAATTCAGTTAATTTAGCCTAAGTGTCTCGAAATCATTATCATAGCACTAACAAAGGATGAAAAATATCATGGCCTAAGCTGGAAAATTCAAAAATATATTAGTTGGAGCTGTGATTTTATTAATCTTACTTTGAAACTCCAAGGACAGAGTTGGAAACCATCAAAATCCTTATGACGTCATAAAAAGATTTGTAAATTTATTTTTATTTAGAAAAATATTTCTTGATAAATATTACTTTCAAACTCCAGTTGACTTTTGACTTTTATAACGGTTGACTGGGTTGACTAGTTGACTAGCGGAATTCTTTTAACGGAATGTAAGAAAAACAGAATTTCAGGGGGCTTTTTGTAATGAATAGTAGAAACTTTTAGAGTTTAGGGGGTTTTTGAAAAATTCGATACTTTTGAGGGATGTAAATGTAATTAACCCTTATTTTAATAAAAAATTTAACATAGATACCGAATTGTAAGGAACTGAGCTAAGTCATTACATCTAAAACGTTAGTACCGGTTATTTGTCACAAGTCACCACCCGACGAAGTCTAGTACCTAATCATAGATCCAAAAAAAGTGTTTTTCCTAGGTGGGTAAACTTCTCAAACCTGCACATTCAAAAACACAAGGAACATGCATTTTGGGCTACTGCATGACTGATTAATATCCATCTTTCTTTTCTTGAATTTGATGAGGTAGAATTGAAATTGATCATGTTGTTTTGTTGATTGATACTGCAAGAGTTATATTCAGTTGAGCAAGTGAATAACTACAACAAAGCAAGTGAAATAAGCAGGTACTCCCAAGTCACAAACTCCCAAGTAATTGATTTTGAATCTTGTCGATGCATGTTAAGAATTTTAAAACGAAGTTCGATTATTTCAAATCGCTGAAACTGAAGAGTTAAAGGAATAGAGTAATAAAGAGACTTACATAGTTTCATCTCCTTGTCATTATTACATCCAAACACGATCGATATGTGAAATGGGCCACTGTGAAGAAGCATCAGTGGCAGCAGCAGAATTAGTACTAGTACTACTAGGCATTTTGCACCTCTCCGCCAGCAACGGACATTGACGAATGGATACGTTACATAATTTGGCGAGGCCTTGCATAGCTTCATTAGAGGCCAGATGCTTTAGCTCTTTGCAATTGACAATCTGTAACCACATTAAAGAAGATAGATTCCCAATCCATTCAGGCAAACACTCTATTCTTCCAAAATCATACAGGCATAATGTTTCCAGACAAGTGAGATGTTGAATCTGATCAGGCAGACACTCCCATTCCTCCTTTCCGTATAAATCTAAAACTTTGAGGGAGCGGTGGCTTTCCTGGAGGAGGCAATTGAGATGTTGGTTGAAGGAATCAAAACTTATGGAATCTGAGAATCCACCAATTGACAAACTTTGCAAGCGACAACAGATCTCCATGATTGGGAAAGTCATCAACTTCGGTATCGTATAAAGGGTCAGATTCTGAAGGGAAGAGGATAATAATTCATTTGGTAAATCAATCAGTTCCGGGCACTCTGAGATTTCCAATTTTCGAAGCGAGGTGATGCTGCTGCTGCTAATGCATTGTTGTTGTGAACCTCCTCCTTCTCTTGCTTGTGGAATTATTGACTTCAATTCTGGACAGTTCCATATAACAAATTCCACAAGAGATCCAAGGCTCTTGAGATCAAGTGGTATCACTTTCAATTTGTCACACCCCCAGTCCCCAGACATGCAATTGACACGGTGAGGAGAGGCCTTTTACACATGGAATCAACTCCAATTCCGGGCACTTTGATATCTCTAATACCTCAAGAGACTCAAGGGTGTGCAAATCAAGTGGCAACTCTTTCAATTTGTCACACATCAAGATTTTCAATTCCCGAAGTGAGTTGAGGACTTTTACATATGGAATTGACTCGATTTTTAGGCAACCCTCTATCCTCAATTTTCTGAGATTGTGTTTTTTCACGAAAAGTTCTTCCGGTAAATAAGTCAATCCATGCAACGATTTTATTTCAATTAACTGGATATGGCTCATGTTGTGGGAGTCCGCTAATGAGAAATCAGAGTCCACATCATAGACTCTCAATTCTTTAAGGTATGAAAAATGACTCGGAAAACCCTTCAACTTGGGGCATTTCGTAATTTGCAAGTATATGAGGCATGGAAACACAGAAATTGAACCCTCCACTTCCGCCCATTCACTTAACTCTGCCATGTCTAATAACTCCAGCTTTTCTAGTGATGGAAACATTGTCAATGGTGCTTGACAATTTACATTTCCAGACATGCTTGATGTGCCAGCATTTTCTAAGCCGTAGAATGATTGACCTATGAACCGCACATTAGACAAGCCTTTCAACGACAAGATCCTCAGGTGCGGTAGGTGGCCAAACGTCGGAACTTCTTCACATTCTTTGCAATTCTTTATTTTTATCTTGATTAGGTTACGAAGCACTTCACCACGAGCTTCTATTTCATTGTGTACCACCATCTTCATCATCCATGAAAGGAATCTTTGGCTCTTGTACCCATTAATAGCTAGAGACTTCAAACTTGAATGGGGTTGGAGACCATCCAATACATTTTCACCATTCACTTCACCTTCTCTTGATTCCGTCCACTCCAAAACTAATCCAAGTATCTTTGATTTTCTCACCAAATTTAAATGTTTCGCCTCATCTTTGTCTTTCACCTTCTCTAGATTCTGAATCGTTAAAAGACCTTTAAGATTATTCAACTGCCCTAGCTCTCCAATTCCACATCCATGATCATCACCCACTTTGAAATATGGAATTGTTTGAAGACAAGTTAATTTCCCCATCCAAGGTGGTAATACAATATCTTGAGCGTAATCGTCTGTGTGCAAATGTCTTAAGCTGATCAAGTCAACTATTGTATTAGGAAGACTTCTCAAATAGGGAGGTATACAAAGCGTTTGTAAATTGTAGAGTTTACCGATTGAATCTGACACCACTCTAATATTTGTCCTTGTGATGTCGAGTAACCTCAATTGTATTAACTCTCCAATCACATCCGGTAGAACCTTACAAGTACTCCATCCCATTATCTTCAAAACATGTAGTTGCTTAAATCCCATAAACATCTCTACAAATGTTCCTTCAAGAACAATTGTGCGCATACATTTTGCTTGTTGCTTTAATATGGCAAATGATTCCCGATGAATATTCTTTATTGCAAGGTATCGAGCTTGATCCAAACGATCTGATATACCTTTCTCCATCCTAATCGTTCTTGATCCTGAAACTGAACGTGCAAGATCATGCACAAGGTCATGCATCCTACATTTTGTAATATTGCCATACTCATCCTTCTTTGCATCTTGGAATAAGGAGTTTTGCAAAAGAAAGTTGAAAATTTCATCACCCACTGTCTCCATATCTTTTCCTCTGCTACCTTGTAGAAAACCTTCTGCCATCCAAAGCTCAATTACTTCTTGCCTTTTCATTGTATGATCCAGGGGGAAAATTGAACAATATGCAAAGCACTTTTGCACTGTCGGTGATAGCAAACGATCGTAGCTTAACTTCAGTACGTTCATGACAGTTGTGTCATCATCTACCCCAAATTTCAACAGTTGGTCTCTAGTAATGGATTGCCACTCATCTTTTGATTTGCCACGTAATAATCCCCCCATAACATTGGCAACTAGAGGCAGACCACCACATCTTTGTGAGATGTTGTGACCAATTTCTTCGAAATCGATTGAAACATCTACTATTGAAAATGCCTTTGATTTAATGATGGACCAACAATCTTCTTTAGATAAGCTTCTTGGTTGGTGTGTAGGAAGCGTTCCAACAAGTGAAGCAACATTCCCTTTTCTCGTGGTAACAAGAATGCAATTTCCCTTGATGGGGCTAATTGATGAAATGGAACTCATAAAACCATCCCACATGCTAGAGTTCTCGTTCCAAACATCATCAAGTACAAGCAAGTACCTTTTACTTGTCAATTGCTCTCGAATCTTTTCCAACACAACCTCATCCGTCAAAATGCTTTGAACATTTTCTCGAGACAACGACTCAAGAATCATCTTGAATAAAGTTGTTGCATCAAAATTTGTTGAAACATAGACCCATATCCTTTTCTCAAAATGAGCTCTTATTTTCTTATGATGGAAGACTTTTCGAACAAGGGTGGTTTTGCCAAGACCTCCCATACCCAAAACTGGAAGCACACAAATAATTTCTTCTTGTGGAGCAGAAATAAGCATTTCAACTAATTTGGATTCATCATCATCCCTTCCCACGATATGTGTCTCAATTGACAATGAGTTAGTTGGAGGCAGGATGAATCCAACACTAGTACTAGCATGATCAGAGTTCATGGCTATCATTTGAAGACCAAAGCTTTGTGCCTCTTTCTTGATTGACTCTAGACTCTTGTTAACTTCATCAACCTTATGGACTATTTTCCTACGGAAAAGTAATTTTTTTGAACGAGATGGTAAGAAACTCAGTACCTTGTTTGAAGCTGGTTTTTGTTTCTTAACCTTTTGCCGAAGTAGTTCGTAGTTGCACTCATCCAACACGGCATCCGCTTCAAAAGCGACATCTTCGAGCTGCTCCAGCCAACGCTTGACCGCTTTGTTGTTGACTTGTTTGACCTCAGCATCATGGAGGAAATCTTGTATCATGATCAGAGAGTTTCTTAGCTTAGTCAGTTCTTTCTGGAAACCAAAAATTAGTTTAATCTCGTCAATGGGTGCGGAGAGCAGTGTTTGCAGCACAACTTGAATGGTGGCACCAACAGCAGCTTGATCCATTACTTTGAAATCAGTTCTCAAGGTTGAAAGGGAAATAGAGAAAGAGGACTAAAAGAGAGATTTTACGTGATTGAAAATATATATGAACAGAGCTATACAAAGCACTGTGTTCTTGATTAATTGATCAGTCTCAATGGAATATGGAAACCAGAGAGGAAACAATTAAAGCAGGGAGAGAAATTTTGGGCACGTGTGGGGCAAATGGAAAGCAAATCCACACACTCCATTGTCGAAGCATGCCAAAGTCTACGTCCAAGTCTTTCACAACTTAATGGTTAATAATACCCACTCAGATTCAATAAAAACTTACTAAGGAGTTAATTTATCTTCATTTAAAAAAAAATTAAATATTAATTTATGAGTGATAGTATATTAATAAAGTTGTAATTGAATGATAAAGTAAGTGAGAGATTAAATAAAATGATGACAAAGTAGGTGAGATAAATAATAAATAATGAGTTAGTGTGGTGAAATTTTTTAGTAAGGTCCTTACGAAACACTTAAACATGAAAGTTATGAAACTGTTAAAAGAACGGAGGGAGTACACAGTATACAATAATACAAAAGATTTAAGAGAAATGTGTTATTATCTAGATAGATGAGGTAGACAGTATTACTAATAAAAATATTTATGTTGCTACTCAAAGGTTAAAACATTTATACTTTATTTTTTAATGCAGTACAGTTTCAAAAAAAGATAGAAATCGAAGTAATTATGTAACCAATCAAATTGTCAATGTAATTTTCTCTTGAAGGTTAAAGTGATGATTCTAGTGAAGCTAATTCGAGAATTAATACCGAGTTACAGACTTATATGTGGAAACCTAGTCAACTTTCGCTCCAATTCATCTTCGAGAGTAACCGTGACCCATAAGTTTTATACGGTTTTAGTGTTGACAAACTCCATGACTTGATTCGTGAGATGCATACACTTAATTTTTCTTTTTCTAATTAAGAGAGGTGGGGCAAGGTTACGTTCTCTTCAACTTAAAATCACTTCAATTCAGTTTTATTCAGTTATAATCTATAACTTACTTCTAATTCAATAAATTTTAATTCAATAAATTTTAATTAAAGATAACATAGCAACAATATTATTACAATATGATGTATGTACTCTAATACAACTCACTAGCAGAGTTACCACTTGCTTAAGGCCATTTACATAATAACATCCAGCTTCTTGTTCTACACTTCTTCAGGTTACAACTCAATTTGGATAAGCTATACTTTCAGCCGCATGGACAAAACTTGGCGAACAAATCACCACAAGAATCATAATCCATGAACCTGTCACTTAGGTCTTCTATAGCTCAATCGACAACAAACAATGATTCAGAATAGAGATAAACAGAAGTACATTTTGAGTTTTTTCATCCTTCCTGAACTTGACTTCTTTTCCACATCAGACCTGTCCTTATCGCTACTAGGGGAAGTTGCTTCATTGGGAGAAGTTGGAGTTCCTTCAGTTTGGCATTCTGGCTTATGGCGTTTAGTACTGTGCTCCAGCAGATTTCCACTGGTCGGATTTGTGAGGACAGTTATTTGAGAGGCCTGTACTGCTGAAGTATCTGTAGCTCCACTGAATAAATATCCTATGACAAAATTTAGTTGAACCAAAAGGTTAGTTTTTACTTTTTAGCACCTTATAAGACATTATGCTGTTTATTAGCTTGAACTGATTTTTTCGAAACAGAGATCAACTTTCTAATTCGAAACGAAAATCTAAAGCTTCACGCACAACAATATGGTTCAGTAATAACTTCTGATAACAGTGGATCTTGAGATTACCTGAAGAGGCTTGGTGCGTAACCACTTCATCTGGACGAGTTGAAGCTGTAAAATTGTATCTTGAACTTGATTGTTCCTGTACGTATTTGTCTTCATCTGCCTCAAGGTCCCGCAACAATGCCAATGAGTCAAAATATTCATCAGATAGTTTACTGGGACAACTTGAATTCTGGGAACTAGAAGAATGTGATTCAGGGTCTTCAAGATCATTCAGTTCCAAGAAGTCGCCTCTTGCGAAGCATTCTTGTTCAGAGAAAACTTCTAGAGAAGCATTTGTTTCTTTATCAGGCGAAGGGAGCATTTTCATCAACCAATCTATCTCCTAGAAGGAAGATAAAGTGAGAAACCATTAAGAAATAAATCACAGAATCACATTATGCTTAGAGAAACAAGTAGATGTCTCTGATGAACATCAAACATCGATAGAAGGGCGGCATTAGCTTATTTTGTAGAACTCAGACAAGGCAAAAACATGAAAGGCCTGCTCTAACAATGACAATTAAAAGCTCTCCAATTAACTTCATAGTTTCCGGTTTGCCAGAGTTATTGTTCTTGCCTTCATGACACCAAGTTAGAGCAGGCATGACTGTAGATTAAGAACATGATAAAATGAACATCATTATTTGACCAAAACATTGTTGTTAAGACCTTAGAAACTGTTTCATCACTCATCAGCTAAAGGGGTCATCATAAAAAGACAGAAGGTTATAAAACATCAATATCATTTTGAAGAAAGAAATCATGTACATAGTCTAACTTTTCAAATTTAGATAAACGAATATGCAGCATTAACTAAAGGGAAATTAGAATTAGACAGGCAAGGGACTGTGAGAAAATAATTTATGAATTGTAATATTCATTCACCTCAGCTACACTTTTAGATTTGTCACAGAAGTCTATCTCAGCATTCCCAGTGCTTGATGCCACTGAATTTTTCTGCTCCACTTCAATCAAAGGCTTCCCGTCTAATGAAATCTCAGCATTGGAAGTGTTCTCACTGAATACTCTACAAAGCAATCTAGAATCCTGCACACCATCCAACCAAACCGGCAAATTGACTGGCAGGTTGGCTCTTATGTAAATACAAAACAACACGAACAACTGAAATATCAGTACATAAAACGGTGAGGTACCTTAATTATCTTGCCCTTGTCGAGTAATTCTTCTTGTGTTATGTTGTACTCCTGCATAAACCAATTAGTTCTTTTACCATGAGGCTTCTCACCTTCAAAGTACCGCAGGGTAGTTCTCCAACCACTAAACGTGGAGCTCGAGTAAATCTTGCAAGCTTCCTCATTAGCTTCCCAGAATCCAAATCCTGATTCTTTTGCAGTGTTTGATTTTATCAAGTACCAAATACCCTCTGCAAGTTGACCATGTAATTCGAGTCAGTTAACTCATTCGAATTCCAAAACGTTTCAGAGCAGCACATGCAGTGAATTACACTCAGACAATTCCACTTCCCTACCGAAATTGCACAATGGCCTTAAAAGAAATAAATATCACATAATAACATAGCATAAACCAAATAACCTGGCAAGTATGCAGGTGGGAACTGGTAAGGGCTTGAATCTTCAAGCACGTTACTTGGGAGACGTGATCCACGTGAACATTCATCTAGGAACTGAATGATTTGTTCATCACTCCAATACATATCAATCTCCGTGGGATAAGAGGGCTGCGCTAGAGGGCACATGGAGCTGATCCAACGAAGAGGCACAACTGCACAAGATATGCCCTTCTGGAAATTGAAAGGGCAACAATCAAATGTCTGAAAATTTTCAGATAGAACACAGAGAAAAGTTAAATAAAAACATAAGCTTCTCATAGATGCTGACAACAATTAGCTGTGTTTCTTAACAGAGTATCCAGAAACAACAATCAGATGTATTATAAAATGTCTAGTATTCTACTTGTTTGTCCCTTCTCATAAACATCATATACCTTATGCCGGTTAAGGTCCACAGCATGATAATATCTCAAGTAAAAAGGATACCATCAAACCATTACAACATGAGAAACAGTTACCACTAGTAGTTCTCAACACAGTCTACATTAGAAAGATGGTATGACTATCAGTACACAAGATTTGATCATTGTTCCTCAACAAAATGCTACAATCTCTCAAATCATAGGCCCATGGGGGCCATTAAGGTGATTGATTGATGCCGATACCTAAACCATAAATCCAACCAATTCAACTAAATGAATATTCGAAATTCCAAAAATAGGATATTGATTCTAAAATTGCAATAGAAAAGGAAAACTCTGTTCCTCACGCAAACAAGAAGTCCGAAAGATACCCAATTCACCCAAAACACACAACATCACAAAGATTCCACCTTTTTGCCAAAAAGAAACAAGATCCAAACTTCAATCGAATACCAAGAAACACACATACTAAATAACTAGTCAGTAACCATCACACATACAAAATTATGCACAAAATGAAACCGAAAAAAAAATAAAAAATCACAACGAGCAGCAAAGAAAGACAAGAACAATCAATCAATCAAACCAAACCTTCCACTATGATTTTACAATCCCCACCAAGACAATACTTCAGCTTTGCAATGAAAGAATAAATATTGCACTGAATGTTTATATAGGCAATCTAAACTTGGGTTTTGTTGCTAAACTTACCAGTAACCACGGTTAACTAGAGGCCTTAATCACGGTTAACAGGTGCCAAGTACATATTACTAGTAGTTGAGTTGTGACGGAGTCAATGACAACTTAATTCTAGCACATTGGTTTTCTTAACTGGATCAATAACAACATAGTATGACTGTACTGTATGAGTATGTGCTATGGCCTATGTATAACGTGGCACCGTACTAATGGTTGTGTTATGTAATTTGGGAAGAAAATTGGAGCAATGGGTGAAGGGAGTGTGAGTCAGATACACCACCCCTTTGCTCTTGTATGGAAGATTCCGTTCAAACTGAGACTTTTTGGTTAGTAGTAGTAGTGACACCATCAAATTTCAAGCGGGTGACGTGAAAGTGTTCTCAAGTATCTAGGTTTTGATACTCGACTACGAGATCAAACTTTTGTGTCCGAGGATGAGGATTTGATTCGACGATTTTTGAAACATAGCAATAATGTGGAACGAATTAGGCTTGGTCTTTTTTATGTTCTTTTCAATGGCATTGAGCTTATTTAGCCATGAAATTTACTCGAATAAATATATCAACTTCATTTTCTCATAATATAAAATGGCGTCAAGAAACCTAATAGATTTTTGCATTTTTGACTAAATCTCATTCAATTACTTTAATATTTTAAGTCAATGTGAATTTTACACGTGTTTAATTTGTATGTTCAAAAGTGAAATTGAGTAAGATTTAATTACATTTTTCAAGTATTGTATGTAATCTATAGTTTAAGTTAATCTACACATACAACGATTACACTCTAGAAAGACTGCATAATTGGTTATGTAGCTCCTTGTATGTAAATCATCTTCTAATTTTGATCAACCAGCTAAAAGAAGATATTCGCTCTAGCATTGATGGAACCATGTAAAAAGCTAATTCGCTCGAGCAATGAGCAAATAATGTAAAAAAATATTATTCCGTCCTAAGCATGCTCTATTTCAAATTCATTTTCTCATAATATAAAGATAAATGAAGAAAACAATAAATTTATGCTTTCTTAGGCTAAATCATTCAATTACTTTAATATTCAAGTCAAAGTGATTCTCAGTTAGTTTTTATATGAGGACAAATTTACGTTTTTCGAGTTTTCTTCACATTTATAGTTAAAGTAAGCGTACATATCTTCTTTACATAGCTATTCAACGATTACAACTTACTTGGATTCGATAATATTGACCAGAATCCTTTGAATAGATACAATTCCATAGAATATTTATAAGTGATTTGAAGTTATTATCCGAAACTTATATTAAAAACACTAGCATTGCCAAAAAGAGGGGGAAAGAGTTAAAAGAAAAGGTAAAGTTAATTTCAGTAAACTACTATATATTGGGTAGTAAATATGTTTCATTTCATCACCTTGTCCATAATAACATAGATACATACACACAAGAAAGATTGCAGAGTAAAAACTCATTTGGTTCATAATCTGAATTTGGAGGAGAATGCCTGGTATGTGGTGTCAATTGAAGAAGTTGGTGTGGTTCAAGAACTCGACCAGCCACAATCCACCAAATGTGTTGAATCAAGCTGCCAATTCTGAATCGGTTTCACGGAGCGCAGGATCTGATTCCAAGGTTTTTTTATTTTTCTATTTTGATATCATATTTTCTTGTTCATACTAATGATTTTAAACATAATATTAGAAAGTTTAGAAGTAATCTTATTTCCAAATTCAATTTATTCGAAGAGGTGATCATATAGGTTTGTGCAACCAAATGATTGTCATTATATGATTTTTTATTGCACTAATATATATTTTCGAATATTAAACCTTTTTTTATACTTTTTTCTCTTCGTAAAAGATTTAAAAATTAATGGGGATTGAACGTGTTATAATTTTTTTATATAAAGTTATATATCTTTGTTTTCATATGTGTATTATAGTGGAGTTTTCCGACCTCCAACATCATTTGAACCAATAGTGAACTTAATTATGACTTTTATGTTTTAATTTAATATTTATTTAGCTTCAAATGTGAATTAGCGTTTATATCTTAATTGCAGAATTCTTGTGTAATATGCCTTGGCTACATGACAAATGGTCAAGGCAAGGCTATTTTCACTGCTGAGTGTTCACACTCCTTTCACTTCACCTGCATTGCCAACAATGTAAAGCATGGAAACCTTGTGTGCCCTATATGCCGCTTTCAATGGCAGGATATCCCTTTCGAGATGTCTACGGCGAATGTCTCGGAACAAATGATGACATCCAGCCCCCAGCCTGTTTGCTTCTATGACGATGAGCCCCTAGTAGACTCAACAACAACAAGACCCCCGTCTCGTGCTCCGTTTAATCTTGCATCAGTGAAGGCCTATACACAATATGATGTTGTTCCAGGTGAAGCGCATGTTCCCGATTTTCAGGTTCTTATCAGGGTGAAGGCACCACCACTTTTGCTCAATGATCGTGCACCTATTGACATTGTTTTGGTTCTTGATGTTAGTATGAGCATGTCTGGGGAGAAATTTGTGCTCCTTAAGCGCACGGCGTGTGCTATCATTGGGAAACTGGGGTATGAAGATCGATTGTCCATCATATCATTCTCATCTAGCGCAAATAGGATATTGCCTCTATGTAGAATGACTAGTAGGGGCAGAGCAAAGGCTGGAGCAGCCATTCATTCGCTTCGTTTGTTTAGCGGAACTAATATAGTTGAAGGTCTCAGAATGGGCGATCGAGTTCTTGGAGAATGTCGTGAAAGAAATCCAACAGCAACCATTATCTTGTTATCCGATGGAAAAGACACATACAGTTCCGGTTTAACGAACCCAAACCAATTCTTGAACCATTTGACTAATTCCCCTGTCCATATATTCGGTTTTGGTCGCGACCATGATTCGTCTTTCATGAATGCTATATCATATGAATCTGGTGGCACATATTCTTTCATAGAATCAATCAGCGCGGTGGAAGATGCATATGCAAGGTGCATATCCGGTCTCCTTATCGTGGTGGCTCAAGAGTTTCACCTTACAGTTGCATCAGCATCCCCTGGAGTAAAAATTGGTTCGATTCATTCCGGGAACTATGCCAGTGCAATATTCGAGCAAGGGCTTGAAGGTGTGATCAGTGTGGGTGACTTATGTGCAAACGAAGCTAAAGAGTTTCTCATCTATTTATCTGTCCCCGTTTGCCATGTTGGAGTGGATAAAACCCAACTTCTACATATTGCTTGTTATTACAAAGATTCATTGAAAACTGCCATAGAGTTGAGAGGTGAAAGAGCTGAGATACTCCGCCCGAGGATTCTGTCTACACGGGAACACATAAAGGTTGAGGTTGACCACCAGAGAAATCGGCTAGATTTGATTGAAAGTATAGTGGAGGCACAAAGAATTGCAAAAACTGGGAACTTGGAGGGTTCAAATGGTTTGCTACCGAACCATAGAACGTTGCATATTGGCTCCACGTCACAAGACGGTGATGATGCCCCTGAGCTTGATCAGAGCTGAAAATGATGGGATAACATGGTAATATATATACAAACTGATAGGGCTCTCTTATGGAAACATATTTACAAACTGATAGAGCTTGATCAGTATCTGCACTTGCTTTGATATAGTCTCCTGTTCTTCCAAAATTGTATAACTTGGTAAACCGCAACTTGCCTTTCAACAAGGTCGTTGTAGTATAGTGGTAAGTATTCCCGCCTGTCACGCGGGTGACCCGGGTTCGATCCCCGGCAGCGGCGATTTTTATTTTCGAAATTTTTGTGTAAAAAATGAGCTTGTAATGAAGATTTGGAAAATCCACATTCTTGATCCACTAAATCATCAGAACCTGTTTTTTATGAAATAAGCAAAAGAATTCATTAAAACTTAAAAAGTACAGTATACCAGTATATTCTAACCCACAAGTCCAACGACAGAATCTACACACTATTTCCAACTTACAAAAACAATAGTACTATCAGCTAATTCTGCCTATGAGCAATGTAATCTGCCAGAGCCACTAGAGGAGCAGCCTTCTCAGGATCGAAATCCACGAGTTGTAGCTTCGCCTCCTCATTCAACCTCTCCGCAAACTCAACCGCCTTGTCCAACCCCAACAGCTTCGGATACGTAGTCTTATCCGTCGCCAAGTCCTTCCCAGCAGTTTTCCCCAATTCCTCCGACGACTTGGTAACATCCAGTATATCATCAACCACCTGAAACAACAGCCCGATTTTCCTCGCAAATGTCCTCAATTTCTCCACTTGTTCATCACTCCCTCCTCCCAAAATCGCGCCCAAAACTACAGAAGCTTCCAATAACGCTGCGGTTTTATGTATATGTATGAATTCCAACGTATCCAATCCCACATTTGCATTTCCAGTACATTGCAAGTCCACCACTTGCCCTGCTACCAGCCCTTCCGTTCCAATAGCTCTCGCCAACTCTCCTACAGCCTTCAGCACCCTACTCGGCGCCACTCCTTTAGTCGCCGTGGCTATGAATTCGAACGAAAACGCCAGTAGAGAATCACCTGCAATGAGATTATTGATCATTAGCCTATATTTAGCAATTTAAACTAAAATGTTCAAAAGACCAGGACATCCAAGTCACATTTTCAACTGTTCCGAATTTAGTAAAATGAGTTCTATCAAATGAATAGCTATGGTTTAGGGTTTCAGATTTGGGGAAATCGGACCTGCGAGAACCGCCACATCCTCGCCGAAAACCTTGTGATTAGTCGGCTTTCCACGGCGGAGATCGTCATTATCCATACACGGCAAGTCATCGTGGATGAGCGACATAGTGTGAATCATCTCCACCGCACAAGCCGCCGGAACTGCGGCGGAGATGTGGCCGCCCACCACCTCGCAAGCAGCAATACATAGCATCGGGCGGACTCGTTTACCTCCGGCGAGTAACGAGTACCTCATCGCCTCGTGAATCATCGGCGGATTCTTAACCGAAACGGCGTCGTCTAACGCCTTGTTGACGAAATTGGCCTTTTCGACTACGTAGGCACTGAAATTGAACTGCGATTTGTCATCGAGCTTCAGCTCTGCTTCGGCAATGGCAGCTGAAGTTGTGAAAGGGGAAAGCGAGCTCTTCTTCGATTTGGTTCCGATTGCGAATCCGATGAAAGTGGTGCGAGGAGATGGTTGTTTGAAGATGGAGCAGGTGTGGAGCCATGAATCGACGAGATTCATAGATCTCATTGTTGGTGGTGGATGAAGTTGAGTTGATTTGGTTGATTAGAGTTTGTTAATCAATAGGCTAGCATTGTAGGAAGAAGAAGGAGAAGGGGTGAGAAATGGACACATAAAAGGAAGAAGACAAGGAGCACTATGAATGGTGATTGGATTGGGTGTTGGAGGAGGATAATGCAAAGTGGTTGCTTACAGTGATACAGTGAACATCAAACAGATAAAAAGCAACCAAGAACGTGTCTGAGGCTCTGAGCTTGGATTCAGGTTGGATGGTGACGATGACCATACTGACAGCTATCCTTTTTTCTTATCTTTTTATATCTGGATTACATTATCTACTCGGACATCATTTCTCCGATTATCATCCACTTTACTCTTTCACAATTTAGGGGGTAACAATGGGGGTGGATTGTTGAGATTAAACCTTACACGTTTCGTTAAACATTAAAGGATTGATTGAGATAGAATTTGAGTGGACTTTTCTAATTAAAATTGAATTTTTACGTACAGAATATTCGATTTAAGTGGAGATATGTCCGCTCCAGCAGTATGATAAACAGCCCCTGAATATTTTATTATAACAATTTTATACTGACTTTAAGTTGGTTTTGTCAAACAATGTAATATTAATCATAGTTAAATATATTGTGATGAGTGCATTGCTTATGAATTTAAGAAGGAATTATGAGGGTGTTGGTTCATTTTGAACTTAGTTTGTTGTTCTTACAAATTCAATTTGAACAATCTGAGTAGTTTGTCAATATTTTTAACTTGAATACCTCTTGCGATGTAGATGTATATTAAAATGGATATTAGTTGATTACCTTGAACTATTAGGACTTGGGCATAGTTGAATAAAACTCTAAGTTAAAGATAATCTAAGTAAATCTCTCATATATTTATTTATATGTCGAACAAGTTGTTACATGATTGATAACTATGTGTTCACCACAATAGTATAATATTGTGTGTGTCATTCACAAACTTGATTTAAATTAGTTTTTCAATGTGGCATGTAATTCATGGTGATCAAATAATGATGTAGGATGAGCCTTTGTGGTTAGACGCACTCCCTTAGTCCTTCTGGAAATGAATCTTACGTTGAACCAGACTTTTGACTTTTATCATCGAATTCAAATTATGTCTCAGCCACTAGAGAATGATACTAAATTAATTAATGTTCATCTTATACTTTAATGACACGGGTTCTATGTGTCAATCTATTCGCATGACCATGGGCCGGGTCAATCAAAATCGAATTTCACATATCCACTCATCATCATCATTTATTTAATATGTACTTGAAAATATATTTCTATTGTTCATGTCATTCTTATTCTGATCCGTGGACTCATGGATGGTGGGCAATATATAGAGCTAGTACAGTTAAATTCAACACTTAGCATGCTATATTAACCAAATTATTTCATGTTCAAGATCAACATTGTTACGCGTCACTATTTTATATAATATAAATTACTAGTCGTCACCAACTCCAAAATTTGCACAATTAGTAACAAACAGTCATACCATGTTGTTGAACATGCCACCATAATAACTTTATTGCATTTCGTATCCAACTTGAAATTTATATATTTAATTTAAATATAATTTTTTTAAACTCTAATATATTTCAGTTGCTATTTATCAACTTAGGGGGTGTTTGGATGGGGATTTGAATATCCCCCATTTGGCTCGATAAATAGTGATTTTGCCTAAAATACAGTTAAAATACCCCACTTAAATGTCCATTCAAACACAATTTTCACCAAAATTCATCCAAGTGCCCACTAAAATGTCCATCCAAACCGCCACTTAATATTCTGCAACGATCCATCCTAACAACTTTCAATAAATTTGGCATCATTCTTATTTTGTTCTCCTTTACTAATATACCACCATTGTTATTCATGTAAGCAAGTAATGATTTTGTTTTTTGCTAACCGATGTATGTATAAATGTATCCATTTAAAAAGAAGAGAAATAATTAGTGATAAGTATATGATGAGAGCTTGCGTAAATCGGTTTATATCCAATAATAATACATAGAAGAGAAAGCAAACGAGGAAGAGACTTTACAAAAAGCAGATTCGCTTTCAGCGTCCTTTATCAGATTCTCTCTGTCTTCATCTCTCTCTCTCTCCCCTCTCTTTCACAATCGATTCTGATAAGAGAGAGAGGTCCTCTCTGCTTTTGCTCTGAATCCTTCCAATTAACTACACCTTGATCTTCTACGCTTCTCACCTAACAGGTTCGATTTCCTCCAATTACCTGATTTCGTTTCGCCCTACTTTTAGATTCTTTGATTTAGGGTTATTTCATATTATGGCAGATCCTTCGATTCATAATTTGATTCTCTCTTGTTTGATACCTGTTTGCTTTTGTTTGAAGCTTTTTCGTCTTATACAGATTTTTGAGTGTAATCGGGTCTGTGCTTGAATTTCGTATCCTGTGATGTGAATTTTTGTTTCAGGAGTGATTTATGAGGTTTAATATGTCTGGTTTTGTTAACTAGGGTTACGAACTTGGGACTTAGGTTTTAGCTGGGAATTCAGTATTGTTAATTTGCTCACTAGCTGTTATAGTGTGTTTCTTACTGCTCTAATTGATGACCTAGGTTATAATCGAGCTTCTGCACCCTCGTAATGAAGAATTGTCAAGCCGGCTTACACTGTGTGAATGATGAAATCCTTAGGATAGTACTGAAGAATTAGTGGATTAGAATAGCTCTTGCTCAACAAACTGCCTGATATGTTTATGGACTTTTAGTGATTTGCGACTTCTGTTTATGTATAAAGTGGCATCAGTATGTTTCTTAGCCAATTTTATGAATTTTGAAGCTGTCTAGTTACTGTATTAATTGTATCTCATTGCAGTCATCATGATTAAGTTGTTCAAAGTAAAAGAAAAGCAGAGAGAGGCTGCTGAGAATGCCAACGGGAAGCCTCCAGGAAAGAAGCAAAGTGCTGGGGAGTTACGTCTTCACAAAGGTTTCATCTCTGACTAATATGAATGTTTAGAATATCAATTTACATCTTAAATTGAGATTTGTTTTGTCATTACCATTGATCTATAGAGGCTTGTACTCTTTAATATAGCTGGTGTGGGTTCTTAATAGGTAAAATATTCCATGTGTATGCAGTTTTATCAATTTATACTAGCAGGCATCTAAGTGAAGTTTGACTATATTATTGGCAACTTCTCTGATTTGGTTTCCTCCTAAAATTACATGGTTTTCTATCTTACTTATCATATCGAGTAATTTTAAAGTTGAAATTTGTTCAAGAGAACTTAACTTCCCTGCTCCGTGTGCTTATGTGGTCATCTAGTATTACTCGCTTTCTATGTGTTTTTTTAATTGCCCATGCTGGAGAGGTTTGGTACCCTTTCATTAAACAGTTTATCTGATTGGGTGAATTCGAGCTGACTGATATGGGGCATTTGAG
The DNA here is from genome assembly GCA_036897095.1 of Plantago elongata. Lineage (NCBI taxonomy): Eukaryota > Viridiplantae > Streptophyta > Magnoliopsida > Lamiales > Plantaginaceae > Plantago > Plantago elongata. The sequence continues at coordinate 13,823 of JAYMSP010000276.1, read as the reverse complement.
TGTCCTGCATGTTATTGAATGTGTGGTTTGAGTTGGTGGAATTTTGTGAAGAAGTTGACCATAGCTATGAGGACGAGACGTGTGGTTGTTGAGACATATTGACATGTGAGTATCGAGGTACTGGAGCCAGAAGGATTATCTGTGGGCAGGAGATGGTGAAGTTCAGGACATTGAGTGAGGAGGGGATTATGGGGGTCCAGGTTCTCCATGATTTTTGGCAGATTGGTTGATGGTGTTGGTGATTATTAGCGATTGAGATTGTGGTACCTGGGCCTTTCTTGTCCTCATCTGCCGGGACGGTATTGGTGATTGATAGTACTAATAATAAATGGACTTTTTGCTGAAACTAAAGTGTGATGATGATTCTTTCATTGGCCTTTGGCATCTTAAGAATGTGCAAGTCACTGTAAGTGTGTGCTTGGCAATTGAAGTTTCTCAAGAACAGCTTGTGACACCTCCAGTGAGTGTTCAGACTAGTGGCACCGAGAAGTCCACATTTTAGTAAATTATACAAATACTACTTGAGGTGCAGTATATAACATGACACGTTTCCTATTACCTTGCCGTCACAACTTTCCTACGTACAATACATTCTTATTATGTGAAGAACACAGTATTATTCTCTAAGGTTCTTAAATTTCGTTATTGTTCTTTCTTTTTAACAGTAAGGAACTAAGGGTATAATTACAGTTAAGTTATTGATATTAAAAACGAGTATCTAAGTAGTATTTATTGTGATCAAAGATCATGATGCCTGCGCTACACTTTCTCCTTACTTTTCTTTGTCTAACAGTTTTCCAATTAAATTGATATTTACACTGCATGACATGTCGATATTGTATTAGATTCATCCATATCTACTTCATCATCTGTAAAACAATGTATTACAAACACATGATTTGCATGGTTGTAATGCAGGAGTTCTTGTTTAGTAAGAAGATAATACCATGAACCAGAACGATTGGGTAAAATGTGTGGAATTTAATGGGTCTCTCTTACTGTTATGTTACTGCGAACCTAGATGCTAATATACCTTACTACAGCTTGATGCGATTAATCTTGTATTATCACATCATATTAGACACACTATGCATAGTTGTCCATTTCGTGCTTTATATCGCCAGCTAACATGATAATTTCATTGAGTTTTTTGCTCGCAATACTTCACTGGTTTTTGGAATCTCAGAATCTTTGCTGTCGCTTCTCCATTCTGCATGGGGAGTACATATCCTAGTTAGGAAATCTTCAGCATTTGATCTCTTAATGTGCCCCAGTTTCTTCACAAGCTAGCCATCAGTTTTTTTATTCCATTTCTCTTCTAACATTATCTTCATTTCTCCTGTTATGTGATGTAGATATTAGTGAACTGAACCTGCCAAAAACCTGCAGTATCGCGTTCCCGAACGGCAAGGATGACCTCATGAACTTTGAAGTTACCATCCGCCCTGATGATGGATATTATCTGTGAGTACTTATTTCTATGCCATAAATATCAGTTAATTGGCCAATTCAGGCGTGATAGGTTTTTGTTCAGTATGCTAATAGCTGTATCCTTGTCCAGTGGTGGGACTTTTGTCTTCTCTTTCCAGATCTCTCCAATCTACCCTCACGAAGCACCAAAAGTTAAATGCAAGACTAAGGTAACTAGCTCCCTAGTTTTGATCTATGGTGGAAGATCCATTATTTTATGAAGGTACTTAATAGTCTGAATTGCAAACTTACTCAAAATTGTTACAGGTCTACCATCCCAATATTGACTTGGAAGGAAATGTCTGCCTAAACATTCTTCGAGAAGACTGGAAGCCTGTGCTAAACATAAACACTATCATTTATGGGCTGTATCACCTCTTCACGGTATTTCCTGTCCTTTTCCTAGTAAATATATTTTATTTCAACTCATTCTGTCGCTTGTGTCTTTTCATTTCTTGGTTTATTATCCTTTATCTCATTCTGTAAATGTAGGAGCCTAATCATGAGGATCCACTCAACCATGATGCTGCAGCAGTGTTGAGAGACAACCCAAAACTGTTTGAATCAAATGTTAGGAGGGCAATGACCGGTGGTTATGTGGGACAAACTTTCTTCGCGCGCTGCTTATAGTGCGTGTATGAAGAATGGATCAGTCTCTTAATTTAATGGGCATTTTGGGGGCAGTTTTAAGGTCAGTATTATGTACATTGGATGCTCTTGTATAAACTTCCTGCGATGAATTTTAAAGTGCTTTGAATTTCACAAGATTTCGTGTTTAAGTGGGATGCAGAAACCGCTGTTCGTATGCTATGTTGTAATGTACTGCTTCGTTTTAAGTTATTTATCGCAAGACGTTGAATACTTTAACCTCTATTTGGATGAATGTGATGTTGGTTCATGCCTCTTTTAGTCTACAGTTATACTATATTTTGGGTCTCCATGACATGTAGTTGTGGATGCATAGAGTCTGGGAAGACACAATGGAACAAATAAGTGAAACGTATATCCAATGATCAATTTTATTCGTGTCACAAAAAAATACCCAGTGGCCAGTACCCCAGTAAACCTAAAAAATGAACGTTGATTAAAGTTAATTAAAGTGAAATGATACAACTCAATTATAACCTGAATAAATATGTTTAAACTAGTTGCCCTTTTTCTACAGAAAAGTGTCAAACTAGGTACTTGGTTGTTACGCAACCAACAAATATTTTGGTTGTACACTTATACGAGAATTGCCTGGGTTACTATAACGAAATTCAATTCAATTTAATGGGAATATGATATGAGTTCTGTTTACGTCGATTACATTATTGTTCTTGGATACTATAATAAAACAATCGAAGGAACCAGACCAATATTGTAAGCAGAATCTGTTAATTTTCTTTCTTTCGAAGATGGTAAATTTCAGAAGCTATCAACAATATTTGAACCACTTCAAAATTCTAGAATTGCGTGATTGAAATCATACAAGAACTTCACGACCAATTTCATTTCGCCAGTGCTTATTTGTTAATATTTTTCTAACTTTTCACTTATTCTAAAAAGTTTTCAATTGTTTGTTGCTAAAAAGGCGAAGAGTTTGATCCTCTGAAATGGTTTGATTTTATTATGTATCCATATAGAGCATTATATTTGTTGATGTGAACTAATTTGATTGTAAATTTGTAATCGTATGACGTTGATTATGCAATTGGACCTCGATGCCCCATCTATAGGGACTTTGATGGTGAGGGTGGTACAATTGGATTTGTTTAATTACACAGCATGTGCAGACATATGCAAACTATAAGGGGATGGAATGTGGACAATCTATTACTTGAGCACACCTATAATGGAAAAAGACATCCTTTAATATTTAACATTTTGTATAACTGAATCATAGATACACCATATATGCATGTTGGTGTTTGTCCCCTCTGCATATTTATGGATTAAAGCCTCTAGGTATAAAGACGTATGGTTATTCGCGAGTCATAAAAATTTAAAATCGTTTATTATTATATTTTTTGTTTTGATATATGTACAACAGTACAAGCACCGAAGAACTTTAAATCGTTACATTAAATGTTCAGATCAATATATCTAAACAAAAATAGCTAGTACAAACAACAAAACATTTTTCTTTTTCCTTGTGGAAAAGTTTGTGAATTGTTTCAAAATTTTCCATTTTATTCAAGAGTCCCAAACACATACACACAAATGTTCACGCAATTATTATGCAGCAGAAAGGAATAAAGGCCAAAATTAGGCTTCACTGTACTACTATTGGTCGGTTGACCAGTTGCAGTGGCCGAGGAAGAAAATTTGGTCCGAACTCCGAACTATTCTTAAAGATTCTTGCTACAATGACTATGGAAAAAGAGGTAGATCAGATCATATCATATGCTAAAGTGATTTTGTTGTTTCACTTTATACTCTCCATTTCTTATCATCATTTTCCTCACATTGCAGATTACAAATTACAACACCAACATATGTAAAAGTTACATTTTTCATGCAACCTAAAAGTTTTGGATCAAAGGGCATGTTAAATGATCAATTAGATTTGAGGAGAACTTGTAGTATTAAAGTATAATTTGACACCAAATGCCTTAAGTCAAATTTAAAAGAGTTTAAAGGAAATGAGAGAGTGCTACTAACTATGTGTATTTTTTATTTTGTTTGGAAATCCATCTATAAGATAAAGTGATCTGGTTCGTGCACGGGGTGTGATAAAATGCACGGAAAAAATACACATATGAATTGAGCAAGACACTATCAATTAGTGGTCCGACCGTTAGGTTGAATACACTTTAAATATTTGAAAATTTCATCATCATGACATCTTATATAGGAATTTCTTTATAAATTACGACAAATTATATGTGCATTATCCTGCTATGATGTATCATCTACATTACTAAACATGTGATATTTATTTATCACTAAACATACCATGCTTACAATTAATATTGCACTATCGATCAAGTATCTCAGGTATGTAGTATCATGTAAATATCAACAAAGGAATTAATACTCTCTTCGTTTTAGATTGAATTTTTCTGCGGGTTCAAACATAAATTTTAAAGGAAGGATGATAAAAGTTAAAGAAATAGTGAATAAAATACTCCCATAAGATATTGTGAACACAATAAGAAAGATAAATTTTAACTTTAAAGGATGATAGGTGAAATTGAAACTATTAAAATGATCGTAAAATAAATATAAATGATGAAGTATCATGCACTTTAAAGAAAAGGAGGGGGCTGGTTAGGAAATTGGCATTCGTAAAGGGCGGAAAGCGAAATAAACCTCTAACTTTATCAGGCATAAATCACATACACCCAAAACACAGGTACCATCATCATTCCAGTCCACACCACAAACAAAGAAAAGAAAACTCAACACACCATTTCCTACTTTCAAAACCAAACAGAAACATAACAGAGCAGATTCTCATCACTTTCCTCTAATCACTAGTCACTACAGTACAACTCCATTTCTCTTCAAATCAATTTAAAAATTGGTTTGAATTAACTTTACAAGCATGTGGGAAGGTGGAGGATCAACGGCAACTTCCGGATCGGCCCGTCGGAAACCGTCGTGGAGAGAGAGGGAAAACAACCGGAGGAGAGAGAGGCGACGCCGAGCTATTGCGGCCAAGATTTATTCTGGTTTGAGAGCTCAGGGTAACTACGATTTGCCTAAACATTGTGACAATAATGAGGTCTTGAAAGCTCTTTGTGCTGAAGCTGGTTATGTTGTTGAGCCTGATGGTACCACTTATCGAAAGGTAAGTTCGTTTTTTTGTGTCGATTTTACTTGGATTCGATCTGTTCTCTGTGTATTTCCTCATTTTTAGTTTCGTGTATTGTGACGAAGTTTGGTTTTGTTGCTTTTTTGTTTGATTAGTCGTGTGTTTTTGGCAACAATTCATACAATTAGTGGCTTATAATTGTATATGCCATTCGTGCAAGTTTAGGAATTTCGACACAGTAACATCTTTTTCTGTGACAAAATTGACACATTTGTAGTAATAAAATTAGCTAGTTGCCAAGTTTTGCTGGCGTAATAACCCCAACTCGAACATCTGAGGTAATTTGGTGTGTAGTTGATGATAATGCAGTCATTGTGTAGTTAATGTGTATCTATGGATAAATATAGGGAATTGATGTATTGATGTAGACACAGTTTTTGTCAATACTGAGTAGCATTTAAGTAATGAAAATTTGTCACAAGAACATGAAATTCATACACTTTCTATTCAGCTAGAATTGTTGCCATTATGATGATAAAATCCGTTAACTGGATGGTGGATACCTTGAAAAGAGAATCATCAACAGGGATTTTTTTTACTGACATAATGAATTGTAAATACACAGGGTTGTAAGAAGCCAGGTCCAATGGAAACAGGAGCTACTTCAACAAACATTACTCCATGCTCATCAAGAAACCCAAGTCCACCATCTTCCTACTTTGCCAGTCCAATCCCTTCATACCAACCAACTCCTCTATCCTCAGCCTGCCCCAGCCCAACTCGCCACGACCAAAGTAATCCTATGTCTCACCCGTTTGCCGTTCTGCTCAACTCGTTACCATCGTCTCTCCGTATCTCAAACAGTGCCCCGGTCACCCCTCCGCTTGCCTCACAAAGCCAGATGCTCACACTTGAGACACTTGCCAAAGAGTCCATGTCTGCATTAAACATCCCTTTCTTTCTCTCATCCGCACCAGCTAGCCCGCCACGTTACCAACCAGCCACTACTATTCCAGAGAGCAATGAGTCTTCCATGGATTCAGGGCAGTGGATGAACTTTCAGCAATCTTATGCCAATAAGCCCAACATGGTTCCGACTTCTCCAACATTTAAGGTGAGACCTCCGATTCCACGAAGTCCTTCAAATGATGTGGATAAGGGAAAGGGGATTGAATTTGAGTTTGAGCAGCTGGCAGTTAAGGCGTGGGCAGGGGAAAGGAGTCATGAGGTTGCAATGGATGATCTTGAGCTTACTCTAGGTAACGACAGCACTCGCATGAATTGATCAAGTCATTTCAAGAGGACATTCTGTGTCTTAATTAGCTAGTACTGAGGTATCTTTACAAGTAGTGCATGTAGATAGATGGATGTATCTATGTATGTTGTTTCTGTTGGTGATCAAGAATTGGGTAGGTAAGTTTAATGTCTCAAAATTTGTCTGAATTTTTTGGTGGAACATGTATTTCTTTCTTTCACTTTGTAGTCAATGATGGTATGATGATTTTAAACCTTCTTTTGGATAAGCTAATTTAAAGGCTTGTTGTGACTTTTAAGAACCAAATGACATATTTTCATAATTGTGTCTAAAATGGCCAATCAATAATGTTGTTGGATCAAATCCTAATATAAGTTGTTAATTGTCTCCATGTGTACCTAAAAACTTAATAATTGCACACTAAAGAACTCTTGTTACTTTTCCTTTTCCAGCAATTATGGCAATCTTCTAAAATTATCACATAGAACAAACAGTAATGTACTTCACAATATTCCAGCAAACTATAACACCAATCTTAGCTCACATTGTTGTCTTCTAGATCTACAATAACATTTACAAACCCACAAGGACAAAAGAAAAAACAAACAATTAGTGAAGAGCAAACATAACTTGATCAAGTAGTTGAGCTTGAGCTATACTTGGGACATGAATCATGAAGATGTTTCTGTTGTTTTGTCCACAAGATCTTCTTCTCTCTTGCCTAGCTGTTGTGTCGGATTCTTCTGGTTTTCGATGACAACAGTATTGCAGCTGGATTCATTGTATCTGTAGCATGTTATGAGATGATCATTTACTAAACCTGCTACTTGCATAAATGAGTACACAACTGTTGGCCCTACACAGCGGAACCCTCTCTGCATCAGATCCTTGCTTATAAGCTCAGCTTTGGGCGATTTGGCTGGTACTTGACGTGTGTAGCGGAAACCAATTTTGATCGGTTTATTGTTTACAAAACGCCACAAGTAGTCGTTGAAGGAGCCAAATTCTTGCTGGATCTGCAAGGCCGAACAAAACTGCAACATTTAGTTTGAGAAGCTAAGTTCCCAGCAGTTGTGGCCTTAAAAAAACTGACCTTCAATAGATGCTTAGCATTATTGATAATTGCACGGAGTTTCGGTTCTGACAGCAACGTGTTGCCACGCAGTCTGATTGATAGCAGTCTCTCTTCATCAAATTTTGCAATGGATGATGGATCAAATTCATCGAAAACCTTCCTGTCAGAATTATTAATTCCGCTGTCAATAATCATGTAATATTTGATAGTTGATACACATTGATAGATAATTTAAGTAAGGTCTTGGGCTCGAGTAATTTATTTATAGAGAGATAAAACACAGGAATAGGAAAGCCACTTCTGGGAAACAATGTGACATCTTTGTCCTGATCAGTTGTAGCAGTATACCGTTGTGAAACCAAAAAATGAAGATGCATGTATAAGTAGGTACCTGAAAATTGGTCTCTTGGTAAGTATGAGTGGCCAAGAGAGCTCTGCAAGTGCCTGTGAGTAGACAAGTAACTCGTACAACTTGGCATCATCATGAACTGGGACTCCCCACTCCTCGTCGTGAAAAGAAGCATAAACCGGCTCTGCAGAGCAGATATTAGAATGAACACGTATACTTGGATAATTTTCAACCAAGCTGCATCAACTGATCTATGTGACCCTTTTAGCTAGCTCCTTCCTCATGGCATTAAAAACGAAGATGAATATGCTTTCGCCAGATTATAGTGTAGTTTAATTTGGTGATAGTACTTGTTTAGTTTACGCATATATGAACGGGAACACAAGACATTCTCAAGTTTCCGTTCCCTGACTCAACACGAGCATCAGTCTCCGCAGAGTTGTATGTTTCATCCTTTTCATCAATGAGTTCTCTTAATTCACATTACTCTGCCAAGAATCTTAACCTAGAACATACTTGCAATAAAACATTGCTGCATATTGCAATTAGATTTAAACCAATACATTTTAGCAGTTAGTCTGAGTATGAATATATGTCTGCTGCATTCTGATGATAATAGCAAGTTATATGTAGACAAATTCATTTCTGTCACACACAGCCGAACCCCTCACAACCTAGTACATAATGTCACTACCTAAAGCTACTATTAAAACTAACTCAAACAACAAATTAACAGGTGAGCGGCAGCAACAGAAGTTAAAAATCATACCAGAATTCGGTGTGATCCAATCACAACGTTTAAAAGGACGTGGCGCCATAGCTTCGTTGGTTTCAATTCCATCAGACGACACAACTTTCTTCTTCGCAGGCCTAACAGCACCTGGGCTTCTAATTCTCCTCCCATTCCCCGCATTACTATCACTACTATTCTTAACCGATGGTTTAACATCAGCTGGTACGTTGCACCGTGCAACAGCAGCAGGCTTCCACGGGGACTGCTGAATAACCTTTTTAACCTCTTTCTTTCTCCTCTGGTCTTGAATTACCTGAACACGGTTGCCTGCAGTCGGGGCAAGGATAGGACGAGTTTCGGTATCGGGTTTTGCAGTAGTTACAGGCATTATTGCAAATTGCAATCTTGATCTTGGTATGTTGGTTGGTTCGTTGGTTTGTTTGTTTGTTTGTTTGTTAAGCAGAGGAATGCAAGATAACCGAGTGTTCGATAAATTGACTACAACCAAACGGCTTGTCAGAGGTTTATATACTTCTCAAAGTGTCTTGGGTACATGTCGGCTCGTTCTACAATATTCACAAATACTTGAGTTAGACATAATAATAATAATTTTGTACAAGAACAAAATAATGCTAATAACAATGTAAAATGGTTGCAACTTAATTAGATTTATAAATTTAATATTATCTGAATTCGAAATTTATTCCATGCATATTTAAAATATAGCGATTGAATTTTCATTACTATCTTATAAATTTAAATTTGTAGTAACACATTGCAGTTTAATTTGAATTATATAATTTAACGTTGTCACTGAATTATTGATTTGCACTATACGCGTCGGAAAAATAATAGTGGATTTTAATGTGATAAGAGAAATACTAGTAGCTTGGAGTGGACAGGTAAATGAAGAATCCAATATTAGGATATTACAAGCAATGTTATTTAAAAACAGAAGACCAATAATAAGGGACCAAGTGGAATTGAGTGAGAGTTAGAGAAACGTTACGAAGGCTTTTCGGGCAAGAAGTCATATTCGTTATAAGGTAAGAAGACTTGAAGAGAAAAGTTTAAAAAGTTGTTAGAGAAGGATACAAATGAGATGAGAATGGTCTTAGTGGGTTTGGTAGCGGGTTACCGTTACGAACAAGAATCCGATGCCCACCATTTCACCAGCTCAAACACAATCCAACCAACAACGGCTAATTTGAACTGGTCTTTGCATCATCTCAACTGAGTAAAGCTTCATCCCGACAGAGTTTATATATTGCAACAAACCCCTCGACTTTAATATCAAACCTTACGTGAAATCCATTCAAGCTAACGAAGTGTGTATTAATGCCGACTTTACGAGACTAATTTATATTTTTAAATAGTTTTGTAGTTAACGATAGACTATGTAATATTCTAATTAGACTAGATATAGATATATATTAGACTCTTAATTAGTTTAGTCTTATTCTTCAAACTCCTAATTAGATTATACATAGCTTCTTATATTTTGTATATATACTATACACCATTCTATGAATAACACAATTGATTATTCAATAGTCTTATATGGTATCAAAGGGTTACGATCCTTCTGCTGCATAATATTGTGATCATCGACCTTGCCTGTGTTACTGTCCAAAAGCACGAACCCATTGCTCGTTCTTCTTCTTCCCCAAACAGCAAACTGCGATCTCGATTCCTCCCCCCCTGCTGATTTTCGATCCCTTGCCGTTTCCCTGTCTTCAGATCGATTCTCTGATCTCGATCTTTGTTCTCTTCTCACCGACAGAAAAACGGCTGCATCGATCATCACCCAGCTTTAACAAATTTAACATATTCTAATAGTGTTTAGAATTTGAAATTAATCAAATCGCATCATTAAAACTCATTTTTGAATTATTTGATTGAGGAAATATTAGAATGAAAAAATTAGGAACTTTAATGAGTTGGGTATTACGGGTGTAGTAATCGGGCTGAGTGTTTGAAGTGGAACTTTGTAATCACTACAACTTGGTGGTTTTTCTACATCGTCATCAGAACTGGACGATAATAGAATGTAGTTTTGGATTGATGATGAATATATTTTTGGAGAAGTGTAGAGATTTAGACGTTTTGAGTTTAAGAAATGGAAGAAGGGAGAAAATGAAGTGTGGTGAAATGAGGTGTAAATAAGTTCTATTTATAGAGTTCGAAAATATATAGCCGTACGGCTATATTTTATCGAACTCTATAAATACAATCATAATTCACTTCATTTCTTCCCACTTCATTTTTCTCCCTTCTTCCACTCTTAAATTCAAAACGTCTAAATTTCTCTAAACTTCTCCAAAATGTCTTCATCTACTATAAAAAACTACATTCTATCGTTGTATAGTTCCGATGATGATGTAGAGCAACCCCCAACTTGAATGATTAGGAAAGTTCCACTGAAGTTGAAACAAAACCCTCTGGAGGGCTTCATCCTGCTTGTGAGGATAATACTAAGTGCCAAGCTCCTTTTGCCTCATCAAACTGTGAACTATGAAGTAGACATGGTGCTTCTTCATCTTCACATCGTACAACAAGAAGTCTTGGTGTAGTTTCGAGCAGCTTTCTCTTGTGCCGGCGTCCAAATTTGTGCAGTTGGAATCACCGGCCTCCACGACGAACTAGAGGACATCTTGAAGATGTTTAAGATTTGAGATTGAGTTGAAGAGTGTGTAGATAAGAGTAATACTGAGGGGTATTTATTGTGAAACCAATCCAAATTCAAGTTGAAATTGAACCTTTAAATGCATATGAAATTGAGATTCACATTGAAATTCAATTCTTGGAATTGAATGAGATTTTATGTTGCAATGTCAGACATCCAATGTGGTTGATGGTATATATCAATATAAAGAGCATACAAGAATGTCATAATTCATAGATTTTCTCCTGATTTTTTTATTCTGATATATCCTCAATAAATAATTAAAAAATAAATTTTAATGATGCGATTTGATTAATTTCAACTTCTAAACACTCGTAGAATATGTTAAAGTTATTAAAAAATATATAAAAATATAATAAAAGAAATAAAAAAGTAATATTCATGATCGTCCGGATGACTTTGGACATAATTTTTTACTATAGTTATGAGAATGTTCGTCGACAATAAACAATACTATTTACGGTTAATTGAATGAACCATCGTGAATGGGCTAAACTCCCGAACTTATGAATTCTGGCACAAACGCCAACGAACATTTAAAAATTCGGCACATCAATCAAGACGAACAATCCCATCCACTCCACCTGCAAAACCAAACCAGCTTACCGATCAAAATCTCCGATCAAACAAACCACTCATCATCATCATCAACCATGTCAGCACCACCACCAAAACCCAACAACAGAGACTTCCTAACCCACCTAGAAATCTACCTAGCCAAACGCGACGGAGTAGACAAACTCCTCAAAATCTCCCGCTACGCCTCCAAAATCATCCTCGCCTCCTCCCTCCTCCCAACCTCCCACCACCGCCTAAAATCCTTCGAATCGAGCCTCGGCCTCAGCCGCAAAGCCTTCCGTCTCGGCAAATTCGTGCAAGACCTCAACGCCCTGCGCGCCGCCCAATTCGATCCGTCCCTAAATTCACTCCTCACCCTGATCGCCTATGGCGGCGAGGGTGCTTACTATTTCGTCGAACAGTTCGTATGGCTGGCGAAATCGGGTTTGATTGATAAGAGGCATTTGGGCGTTTTGCAGAAATGGAGCGCGTGGTTTGAGTTTGTGGGGTATTTTGGGAGTGTGGGGTTGAAGGTGAGGGAATTGAGGAGGATTGGTGAGGATGAGAGGTGTTTGGTTGCTAGTGTTGAATTGGGGGTGTTGAGAGGGGTTGGGTGTGGTGAGGAGGTGGAGAAGCTGAGGAAGTTGAGGGAGAAGAAGGTCATGAAACGGCTTTCGGTCGTGCAGGATTTGGCAGACGGGTTGATGGCGTTGGCGGATATTAGGGACGGGAGGGGGCGGTTGTCGGGGCCGTTGCTGATTTCGTCTGCCGGGATGGTTTCTGCGGTTATTAGTACTCATAAGAATTGGATTTCTTGCTGAAATAAAAATTGGTTTAGGTGGTAAGATATGATTGGTGTTGTTTAGGAATCGGGATGAATAACTAGACCGGAACTGAAATGGAAACTTATACTTGTGATAAGTAATTGTTGTAGTTTACACAGAATTCATGAATAATACTACTATCTATATGCATTGGAGTTTCGTGCTCTTGGATATTTGGAAGTGTGTGTTCTTGTATTATATTTCTTTGCTTTGTGATTGAGTTTGCGTCTTCATTGGATAGGAGCTCTTGGATAATTGGAAGTGTGTTGTCTTGTGTCTTGCATTCATGTACAATGTGATTCAGTTTGCTGCTTCTTTATTGGATGCAACTAGGCTGCATTTGAGTCCAGTGATGGATGAGCAAGTAAAATAGCTGATGAAGTGGCAGTACGCACTTATCGAAGCAAAAGAATAATTGTCCCTTGCATGTTCAATGTGATGCACTAAGCCTTTTGATCTGTACATCTGTTCAACTAGTGATGCAGAAATTCGATTCCTGGTGTTTATGGACAGATCTAGACTTGGCTGTCGGTAGAATAGTTGCTTTTGCTGCTTGGTATGATGTTTGATGATTTCTTGTCATATGTTCGCGAAGAAATATGTTTGTGACTATGTACTTTCATGGGTTTGTGGTACACTGGTTTACTGTTTTCCCTTCCTCTAGGCGAGCTATGTAGGAGGGATATTGTGTATCAAGTTCTGAAATTCCTGCTAAGTGATTCTATCATTTGAATCAGACCTGTCAAAGTATGTGTGAGGAACAAGGGGATTGCTTAGTTTCTCCATTTAACCAATCTGGTTTCAACTCTCAATTGAAAGATTTCGTCAAGGATTATGTTATTCTTCAGCTTTCATCTTAACATTAATACATTTAACAAATGCATAATTGGTCTGTAACATCTGTATCTGGTTTACAACATAAACGTAGGCTCTTGTTGCATCTGTTTATCAGTTGAGTTGCTCTGCATTCGCCTGTCAATGAACACGCAGGATCTGTCCAAGTTGAGACTTGGATCACATAGAGCTGAATTCGAGAGTGAAATCGACCATTTAAAATATATATATACAAGAGGGAAATTGCTATTGTGAAGTGTAAAATAAAAAAAAATGTAATATATATATATATATATATAT